>CATIWQ010203314.1:0-18861 GCA_949673415.1 Euphorbia schlechtendalii | reverse complement strand
TCGCTATGGGGGACTAGCCGTGTGACCGGCGTAGCCTCTCTGATGCTTAAGTTAGACCGGATTTAAGAGAGAAGGCAGAGAGTTTTTTGTGAATTTAGAATACATACCTTTGCGTGGTGACCCAAAGGGTCTTTTTATACTGTCTCCTGGTCTGATTCAGTGATGTGAATCAACCAGAGTTCTAGCTTTAGTGAATCTCTATCTTGTTGATAAGATAGAGTTTATCTGAAGTGAGAATTCCAATTATGAGGGTCTCTTTGGAGACTTTAAGCTTTAATTGAATTCTTTGCTTCCGAGGCATCGAGGTCAGTCCAGGCGGATTAGCCGACTTAGCTTGGTAACCGCCTGGTCATTTCTCTGAGATAGGAGAAGACTTGGTTTCTTCCAAATTTAAGGCAAATATAGTCTACCTGGATGATTACCGAGGCGTTACTCTCGGGGCGGATGAGCTCCACCTAGTTTGGCAGGAATATTCTTAGCCTCATCGTAACATTTTTCCCAACTCCAGGCGGAAGTATTCCGCCTGGGGTTTTGCGTGGCATGCACGCGCCTGTTATTATTTGACCTTGTTAACAGAAGTCCGCCCATCAGTGTGAAAGCTTCTTCGGGGGCTTGCGTTTCAGGATCCGCTTGGCCTAGGCAGATTTGTTATTGGAGACACGTGTCTAGGGTATACGTGTCTTAAGCGGTAATTTTGAAAAGTTCACGTCTTTTCAAATTTTGAACGTGAGGCAAGCAGGGCGCCATGTATCCTTCATGGGGAAAGCGTCCCCTCATATGTCTTTTCAACCCTTTATAAGGGTTTCATTTTCTCATTTCATCATTTTCACAATTCTTCCTTCCCGACGAATCTCTGCAACTTCTCTTCTTCTCCGACGATTTTGCGTTCTTCTTCGTCAAGCTCCATCAACCATCTTTCCCTTCAAGCTTCTCTGATCAAAGCATATTTTCCATATAAGTAAGTTCTCCTCCTTCTTTTGTTTCGCTTTTACCATTGATTCACTATTTGTTTCTTTTTCTGGAAAGAACGTTACCATGATATAGCTCTTCGCTTTATTCATCTACTGTTATTTTGACTTGTGGGATTATTTAGACATTAATTTCATTTTGTTTTCCCTCTGATGCCTTTATCAATTGGTTCAGAAATGAATTTTTCCATTTTGTATCTCATTTTCCCAGCATTGCTTGTTTTTCCCTTTTCCAGAATTGTTTGTTCTAACGAATCTCATTTTCCCATAATTGCTTGTTTTTCCAGAATTGTTTGTTCAAACAATGATGTTTGTTTATTTTCCTTGCCATTTAGATCTGAAATACCACAGTAGGTAAATTGAATGTTGTTTATGCCGCCTCGAGCTAATTTAGGATTCTTTAGGATATCTTCTAAATACCTAGGTTTTTTACTAGGTAACAATGACTGATTCCTCCTCGTCCACTAGTAGCCAATTTAGTAGGGAATTAACTGAGGTAAACTCCAAGTATTTTAAACCCTTGACTATAGATTATACTGACTATATCTCAACCTCTAGGGTATCCCCTCAAACTGAAGCCATGTCTGAGTCAGGAGAGAATCGAGCATCCCGCAGCAAATCTGCCTCATCCTCCTAATCCTCTTCCACCTCAGCCTGGGCTAAGATAGATGAGGAGATGGGCTGGTTTCCCCCAGCGCAACCTCGGGAATCCATCAGGGTATCATCTCGTGTACGTAGGGTGAAGAGGAGCGTAGCTCGTCCAATGAGGCGGCATGTGGCTACTCGTTCTGAAACAGTGTCAAGGGGGCAAGGAAGAATTAGAGAAATAGTAAATAGGACTCCACCGGTAGAGTTGATTGAGTCGGTTCAGGATCTAGTCGATTTAGAGTTTGAGAAGGAAGTATTTCCTTGGCTCAAGGAGTGTGAAGTAGTGCTTCCCTCCAAAGAGTAGCGGATCACTCGCCCGCCTGCGGGGTATTTTGGTGTCTATATGGATCAAATTTAGTCTGGCTTCGTTTATCCACTTCTTGAGGGTTTAAGTGAAGTTCTGAGAGCTTTTCGGATTAGCCCGGCTCAACTTCATCCCAATGTTTGGATAGATCTAGTGGGACATTACCTCATCTGTACTAGTTTGGAGATGCATTTCGACGTCGAGTTTTTCAGGCGGATTGCATCACTAAGGAAGATAGCAAGTGAGGATTTATATCATTTTGCTCATCGAGGTGGCTTTTATATATTCACGAACAAAGTAGATTCCGTGAAGAACTTCAAGAATTATTTCATTTTTATTAGATAAGAGGACCGCTATCCCCGCTTTCCAACCGAGTGGAATCTCTCTCCCGACTTGGGATGTAGCTTCATCGGCTCAGATAATAGAGTAGAAGCCTTTAAGGCCCTTAAGCAAGGGATGTGGCCATGCCAAAACATTAGCTGGGCAATGATGAAAAATATTAGAATTATTGAGCAGGGCTAGCTGGATCCCATTTATCACTCCGGGCCCGGGGTTTTCTTGGGTATTTATTTATTTTCCTTTCTTTTGAGTGTTTAATTTTCCCTCGGCTGGTGAACTTGTACAACAAGCTGCCAAGGGATCGAAAGGTACCAAACATTCTTCTGAACGAGTGGAGCCTGGACTTGTGAATGCAGTTCCTAGTATCCGAAGAGGAGACCCAAGCAAGCGTAAAAGGAAACGTAAGGCTCCAGCTGCTGAGGAAGTTCCTAAGCCAGTTACCGAGGTGCCTCATTCTCCTGCGGCAGAAGAGACTACCCTCCAGCCGGTAAGAATTCAGCATTCTTCATATTCATATTTTTGTTTGGTGCTTAAGCTATCTCTTTGTTTCAGATCGCCAATTTGGATATTCCTGCTGACTCCTCCAAGCGGATTAGCCTTGAGTCTCTCTAGGCGGATCTTCTTTCCTTTGCCAGTGAAGGCAATCCCTCAATTTACAACGCCCCAATCCAAAATGTGATGAGGATAATCCTGTCACTCCCTTTGGAGAAGAAAGATTTGGCTTCCGAGAGTTTACTTCAGTCGTCCAAGACGCTGTTCATGATATCCACTGAGGTAGTTTTTATATTCCTAACGATTTATTATTTAGTGTTTTTGTTTTCTATTGATGTTATATTGGCTTTCTTAGATGGCATCTCGGGCGGTTGAGATGACTTAAAAGAGCCGAGACGTGGCGAAGCTCCAACGGACTTATGAACTTGCCTCTTGCGAGCTGGAAAATGTCAACAAGAAAGTCGAAGACCTTGAGGTGGCTAAAGTAGAGTTGAGCCGGTAGCTGGAGGAGGCCAACAAAAGGGTTGAGGAGTATCAAAAGAAGGCTAAGGAGATGAATTTAGCAAGGGATAACTTGCAGGAAACCATCTCAAAGTATGAGGCGGAAGTTCCTAAGGTGGTATTTGATTACAACCAAGCCATGCTCAACATGGCGATCGACGACCGTGAATATGGCCGCCTCATTTTTTAGGCTTGTCGGGGCTCACCATCCAGATCTTCCTGAAGACCTTTTGACGAGACTGAATTATCCCAATGAGCTTGACGAGGAGGAGACGGCTCTTGATGAGTCGACGGGGGAAAAGCCGGAAAAAGGAGAAGATGCCGAGTCGACCCACCCCGGAGTGTAGCTAATTTTTAGCTTTATTTTTCTTTTGAACGCTTTGTAAGAATATTTTATCCTTGTTCGCCCTTTTATCGATATATCATTTTTCTGCCTCGAGTGTTATTGCGTGTTCTCTTACCGCCTTGATTGCTTATTTGCTGTTTGTTTCGCGTTTAATGATACGGGTCATGCTTTTTAAGCAGCATCCATGGCCTTAAGCCAGCCATTGTTTAGGTTTTATACACTTGAGTCGCTTAAAAATATTTAGGTCTTTTGCGTTTAGGCCGCCTCAATGGCCTTGTGATTGCCATTTTAATTGTATTTAGGTCTTATGCATTTGAGCTACCTCAATGGCCTTATGATTGCCGTTTTAATCTTATTTAGGTCTTATGTATTTAAGCCACCTCAATGGCCTTATGATTTCCGTTTTAATTGTATTTAGGTCTTATGCATTTGAGCCTCCTCAATGGCCTTATGATTGTCGTTTTAATTATATTTAGGTCTTATGCATTTGAGCCGCCTCAATGGCTTTATGATTGCTGTTTTAATTGTATTTAGGTCTTATGCATTTGAGCCGCCTCGATTTTCTTATTTGCGCAATCTCAAAGTATGATCAGTACTTAAATGTGCATGTTTTGAAATTAATTACATTTTTATTGAATGAAAAAAAAAATACATCCGGGAATTCTATGCGTCCGGTCATCTACCTCTTCTAAGGGTGGACCGCCTCATTAAAAACCTTTTAGACACCCGTGGGGAAAAAGCCCATAAAGGAAAATAGTACGGCCGCCTGGATCCCTCTAAGAGTCGTATACCGTGTAATATGGCCTCAGCTTTGCGATGTTCGATGTTCGATGTTCTTGGGACCTCCTTTCCCTCCATTATCTGTAGCTTATAAGTTGCTGGTGCGATGGCTTGTGAAACTTTATAGGGGCCTTCCCAATTCACCCCCAGCTTGCCTTTCCCCTCTCGCACCTATGAGGCGGTCGTGTCCTTGAGGACCATGTCGCCTTCTTGGAGGTGGATTTCTCGGACCTTCTTGTCATGGTATTTAGCAATTCTAGCTTTGTAGGCGGCCATAAGGATGCACGCCCTTTCCCGCTTCTCCTGCAAATCGTCAAGATGGTATCTCATGTTGATGTCATTTTCTTTCTCTGTGTAGTATGCCACTAGGTCAGATGGCGGACTGATTTCGATGGGCAGAATCGCCTCGACCCCATAGACCATTGAAAAAGGTGTTTCTCCGGTAGATGTGCATGGGGTTGTTCGGTATGCCCATAGAACATTGACCAGTTCATCCAGCCAGACTCCCTTTCTTTCCATCACTCTTTTCTTTATTCCTTGGCTGAGTGTTTTGTTCGTAATCTCCGTCTGGCCGTTAGTCTACGGGTGAGCTACTAAACTAAAGTGGGTCTCAATCTTTAACTCTTTGCAGAAGTCTTAGAATTTACTGGACGTGAATTGCGTACCATTATTTGAGATGATTCGGTGTGGCACTTCGAATTGCATAATGATGTTCTTTTTTACGAAATCCAACACCCGTTTCGGTGTGATGTTGCTGAGAGCGATCGCATCGACCCATTTAGTAAAATGGTCAATGGCCACCGGGATCCAGTTTCTTTGTCCGCTTGCTTCAGGGAGAGGTCCTGCAATATCAATCCCCTATGTTGCAAATGGTCAGACGGTCAATAGGGGGCACTGCATTGCGTGAGGGACGTGAGATTTTTGTGCATGAATTTGACATTGGTGGTAGGATTTGATGTATGTCTCTGCTTCGAGGTTCATAGACTCCCAATAAAATCCAGTGAGACTTGCTCTCTTGACTAACGTTACTACCGCCTGATGGGAGCCACAATCTCCTTCATGGAGTTCTTGTAAAATTTTTGCTCCTTCTTGAGCTGTTATGCACTTCTTCCAGGCATCGGAGTAGGATTTTCTATAAAGCTCTCCATTTAACAAGGAAAACCGCATAGCTTTCCTTACTGTTTTGGTAGCCTCAATTTTATCATCAGGCAATTTGTTCATAGCGAGGTAATCGTAGATGGTCTTCATCCACCCTAGATCTCGCTGTTCAATCATCAAGCTTGCCTCGATTTTGTTGTTTGGGTGGATGATTACCTCATATGGACACGTGAGGCTCTTCCAGTCTTCTCTGCTCGAAACTGCCTTGGCTAATTCATCTGCTCGCTCATTTTCTTTCCTGGGGATATGCTCAATCTTCTAGGCTACCCTTTTGACTCTAGTATCTCAATAAGATTTCTTACCTTTGAGAGATACTTTGCCATTTCTCTGTCCTTCATCTTGAAGTTTTTGTTAATCTGGTTAGCAACCAGCCTAGAGTCACTTTTGAGCAGCAATCGATCTGGTACCATCTCTCGGGCTAGCTCCAGCCCTTTGATAACGGTTTCATATTCTGCCACGTTGTTAGTTACGGGGAACGCTAATTTGGCTGCGTAGTTGAATCTGATATTTCCTGGGCCTCGAATATATACGCCGACTCCGACTCCTTCATGGGAGGATGCTCCATCCACTAAAATTTCCCATACTTAAGTTTTTATTTCTTTGTCGGGCTCGAGCCTTGCGAATTCAACCACAAAGTCAGTTAGAACTTGAGCTTTCATGATGCTTCTGCTTTCAAATCTTATCCCATACTCCCCCAATCGGATAACCCACTCGACTAATCTCTCAGATGTCTCAGGTCGTTGGAGGACCTCTTCAGCGGGAAATTGGTCCTCACTGCAATTGTATGGGCCTGAAAGTACGATCTCAGCCTCGTGGAGGCCGAGATCAATGCCAGGGCTAGTTTTTTTATCTGAGGATATCTGAGCTCAGCATTCCTCAGCACTTTGCTAGTGTAGTAAATTGGGAACTGGTCTTGCCCTTCCTCTCGAATCAAAACAGTTCCTACCGCCTCGTCAGTGGCGGCCAGGTACATGTACAATACATCATCCGGCTGGGGTGTGTTAAGGAGTGGTGGCTTTCTCAGGAATTTTTTCAACTCTTCGAAAACCTTTTGGCAGGGTTGATCCCATTTAAAGTCTTTATCCTTCTTCATTGCCTTGTAGAAAGGTATGCATCTCTTGGCGGAGAAAGATATAAACCTCCTTAAAGCATTGATTCTACCATTCAACTTTTGGACCTCGTTTAAGGTTCGATGCGGTTCCATTTTCAAAATTACCTCGATCTTTTCTGGGTTAGCCTCTATCCCTCGTTGGGAAATCATGAATCCTAAAAATTTACCACCTCTCACTCCAAATGTGCATTTTTCCGGGTTGAGTTTCAGGTGATATTCTTGTAGTATTTTGAATACCCTTCGGATGTCTTCTGCATGCTCCACCTCGCTTCTGCTTTTTATTATCATATCATCTACATAAACCTCCACCGATTTTCCTATCTCGTCTCGGAACATTTCATTGATCAGCCTTTGATATGTGGCTCCCGCATTTTTCAAGCCAAAGGGCATGACTGTGTAACAATAAGTGCCTTCGTGAGTTATGAAGGATGTTTTTTCTTCATCAGTGGGGTGCATGGGTACCTGGTTATACCTACACTTGGCATCTAGCAACGAGTAGACTGTGTAGCATGCTGTTGCATCCGCCAATTGATCCATGCTGGGCAGCGGGTAAGCATCCTTTGGAGTGGCTTCGTTTACGTCAGTGAAGTCTACGCACATTCTGTAAGCTCCGCTTGGTTTTTTCACCAGCACGACGTTGGACAACCAACTAGGGTAATGGACTTCTCTGATGTACCCCGCTTTTAAGAGTTTGCCTACCTCTTCCTCAATGGCCCTCTGCCTTTCGGGAGCATGCTTTTTTTTCTTTTGGATGACTGGCTCGGCATTTGGGTTCAAGTTCAGCCTATGTTGCATAAACTTAGATTTGACCCCCACAAGATCTTTTGATGACGATGAAAAAACATGTTGTTGGTCTGTGAGGGCGCAAATTATTTCTGCCTTTGCATCGTTGCAAAGGTTTCTTCCAATCTTTAGCGACCGTTCTAGGCTAACTTTGAGCTCTTCCAGCTCCTCCACCACCCCGATTTTCTCTGGCCTGTCCGTCTCCAACTCCTCTTCCACCAGGAGTGATTCTCTGTGTAATAAAGCCAGGTATGCCTCCTGAGCTACTTGAGGGTTACCTATTACCACCGCAGTTCCTTTCGTAGTTGGTATGTGAAATACCAAGTCCATTGGGGAGATGAGCATGCGAGTTTCAATTTGGAAAGGTCTGCCCAATATAACATTAAACCCTATCGAGATATCTGCAATGGTAAACTCTACTTTCCCGTGGAACTTATTCTTAAAGCTCCCCATTTCCACTTCCAACGTAATTTCACCCAACGATTGTATGGGTTGGCCATTAATCCTAACGAGCGGCGAGCATCCGGCTCGAATCTGGGAGTGATGCACTCCCAACTTCTCCACAACACTCTTGGTGATAATATTCACCGAGCTGCCAGTGTCCAAGAGGATTCTTCTTATTGTGAAGCTCTCCATGATTGCTTCTACCACTATGGGATCGGCGTGCTTCTTTTCAACCAGCGAGTTTTGCCTAAACGGCCTCAAGATTTCAGCCTTGCTTTCTATATTGTTCTTTTTGCTGGACAAACCTCTTGCTTTCTTTTGGGGCGGTTCGAATTTTGGTCCGCCTGCAATCACCATTATTATACCTTATGTTCCGCCAGACTTTCTATTCAAGTCTTCCTCCCTCTCATCTTCACTTCCCTCTTTCCTTTCATGTCTCCTTGTGATTCCTTTCATGAACTGGCTGAACTTACCAGCCTTAATCAACTCATGTACTATATCTGCCAACGATCAGTAATCATCCGTGTGATGTCCCTTAGCTTTGTGATAGTCACAGTATTTGTTCAAGTCACTCCCTAAGGAGACTCCATCTGGCATTTTAGGAAAGCGGATGTTCTTCTTCTCTGGGGTCTTTTTGATAGCCACTAGTATTTGGCTCAAAGGTACATTCAGCCTAGGACGGTCTTCTTCTCTATCAACATATCCGCCTCGACTAGATCCGCCTCGTCCTTTCTGCCTTCTATCATCAAATCTTGGTCTATCTTCCCTCTTTGCTTCTTTGCCCCAACCCTCTTTTCTTCTATTGAAATTTATTTCATCAGCTGAGATCAGGTCCTTGGTCATGCTAAGCATTTGTTGCAGGTTTTTTGGATGTCTAGTAAGGATCACATTTCTCAGGTCTCTACTGCGTGTGCCCTTTAGCATTGCCTCTTTAGCTGTGCTGAAATCTAAGTCTCGTACTTCCAGGCAGGCTTCATTGAAACAGTTGTAATAATCACGAAGACTTTCTTCTGGCCCCTGCACAATTTCGTGTAAACTCCTTGTTACTAACCCGGCTGGGGCGGAGCCCAAGAAATGCTTCCAAAATGCATCACTGAGTTTGTCCCAGCTGCCTATGGAGTTAGGGGGCAGGGAAGTGAACCATGGGGCCACAGGTCTTCCCAACGTAGCCGAAAAATATCGGCATATATATGCCTCTGTTGCTCCCGCCATTTCCATCTGATTCTTAAAATCAGCAGCATGATAATTCGGATCGTCTTTTCCCGTATATTTGTCAAAGGTAGGTATGCAGACAAGTCTTGGCAAGGTCTGGTCAAGGATATTTTTCTTAAATGGCGAGAAATTAGTTCTCAACGTTGCCTCTTGATAAGGAACAGCCAACTTTGCGAAAAGCTTCTTGGCTTTCTTTTCAAATTCTGGGTCTTCTTCTTCTTCACTTTCTGGCTCGATAGGCCTTTTTAAATTTCTAGCTTTTGGGTTTGGTTCAGGCTGATTGCCTATTCCTAACCCTTGGATGGCGGCCAACGTTGGCCCTATATCTCCAGGCGGAATTTAACCATCCTTCATTGCCGATACCAGCCCCTGAAGTAATGATAACTATGTTGACTACCCGACTGAGTTTAGCTCCATGGGTTGTGTGGTTATGACATCCGAGGTTATCGAGGATGTGGTGGAGGCGATCTATGGATTCGTGTGAGGGATGATGGGTGTGGCGGGTGGCTGACCAATGTTGTAGAGGTGGGGTAGCATAAACCCTTGCGAGGCGATGTCAAAATCATCAATCAAGTTACGAGGCTGCACTGTATTCTGCCTGGATATGATCAAACCAGCCTTGCTCAGATCACCGTACATCACACCGGAAGAGATGTACGTCTCGATAACTGACTTTCGATACGCCTCCATTTCTTCTGGGGTAATTTTGTAATTTTCCTGCAACTGGAGGAGTGGGTTATCTCCTCCCATGGGTCCGTCACCTTGGGGGCATTCGCCAGTCTTAGGCAGTGGCGCCCCTGTGATATTTATCCCTGCGGTTGAGGGATGATTGCTTATTCCGTTGTGAGCCATCTGAGACTGACTAAGAACTAAAATTTTTCGATTATCAGAATGTTCGTGTGAACTGAGATTCTCGCCCCGAGCAAGTAAATTCAGTCCACGCTCACCGTACCAATGTTAAATTAGCTTGGAAAGTGATTCCACGCGCTAACTCTCTAATTGAAATCAACTCCAAACGCTCCTCTTCAATGTGGTTTGAAGGTTTCTGCAAAACAACAAACGTCGCTATGGGGGACTAGCCGTGTGACCGGCGTAGACTCTCCGATGTTTAAGTTAGATCGGATTTAAGAGAGGAGGCAGGGAGTTTTTTTTGTGAATTTAGGATACATACCTTTGCGTGGTGACCTAAAGGGTCTTTTTATACTTCTTGAACGTCTCCTGGTTTGATTCAATGATGTGAATCAACCAGAGTTGTAGCTTTAGTGAATATCTATCTTGTTGATAAGATAGAGTTTATCTGAAGTGAGAATTCCAATTATGAGGGTCTCTTTAGATACTCAGAGCTTTAATTGAACTATTTGCTTCCGAGGCGTCAAGGTCAGTCCAGGCGGATCAGCCGACTCAGCTTGGTAACCGCCTGGTCATTTCTCTGAGATCGGGGAAGACTTGGTTTCTTCCAAATTTAAGGCGGATATAGTCCGCCTGGATGATTACTGAGACGTTACTCTCAGGGCGGATGAGCTCCGCCCAGTTTGGCAGGAATATTCCTAGCCTCATCGTAACATTTTTCCTTACTCCAGGTGAAAGTATTCCACCTGTGAATTTTGCGTAGCATGTACGTACCTGGTATTATTTAACCTTCTTGACAATTATACTATGACCGGTCGTATAGTAAAACCACTTATCAATATCTTCGTGGATTTAATGTCTAGCCATAAAAACATAATTTGGAAGCTATCAACTCCCTATCCATGAGGCCCTGGCCCTACCAATATCACTTTATTTTCTCTAATATTTGAAAAGAAGAAGAATAAATGTACAACTATTGAGAGTATATTGAATCTCAATAATTATTCATTGGAGCATGGTACTAGATTTTTAGTCTTAATAATCAAATTTGACTGCACATTTGTACTTATAAAATTTTGTTGTGCATTGCCATAGAAGAATGACAATTTCAATATAAAAATATAAACTTAAGCAAATATTATGTTTGCATTTAAAAATATTGTCAACAACAATTATATGTGCTTATTTACAATTATTGGATATCAATTTGTGGCGGTTTTAAGATAAAGTGTGCGTTTAACAACATTTTCAACTGTTATATCTTGCTTTTTGCACATCAAATAAAATAACAGCACCTAATATTAACAAGCAGGTGCAGGTCTAAAATATTCTGAACGCGGCAAACTAATAATGAAGAACATAAACCAAACAGATCCCAAGGTGGTTCTTAATAATTAAACAATAATTAACTACAATTAATTAAATGAGTATATATTAAACAAGACCCAAAACCAAATTTGTGCAATCACAAGAAAAACTCAACTTTCCCTCTCTTCTCTTCTCTTCTCTTCGGGAGTCCATCTCTGTAGCTGATTTTCTTTCCTTTTGCTTTCTTTAGCGAATTCCTTTTTCCCGGTTAGGGCTACAAGCTAATCTCTGGCTACTTCAATGGAGTTGGAGTTGCATTTTGAATGCTCTCTCTTGACTTTGTTACTCTTTTAATCCGATTTCCTTTTTTTTTTTTTTTTTCTGTTTTTCTGAGTTTCATTTTCTCCCCTTCACCCCATGAATCCCATCTTTGCTCTCTTTGATTCTCCTCAGCTTTGGCATTTCTTCTTCGCCATCTACTTCGCATTTAATTTCGCTTTTGCTCGCTTCTTCATGGACAGACTCTTCTTTCGAGTAAGTTTCTCTTTTACTTGCTTGCTTGTTGTGTTGTGTTAGATTTACGAAGATTAGCTTTTTCGTCATTAAAGATTTGCTCTCTTTAAATCAAGCTGCTCTCTCTTATCTTGCAAGGTATGAAATTCATGCGGATTAGGAGCTTGATTTGCTTAATAATGAATAAATTGTGGTCTTGGATAATGGAACGTCAATAGAGTGATTTGAAGAAGATTTACTTTTAATAGGAGCATCAGAGTGCCAAGATTGATTACACGTAATTTCACATTGTGATCAGTAGCCCGTTCTGCTTCACATAATGTTAATGTAACATTTGTATATATTTTTGTTGTTTCAGTCTCCGATAGTTAGTTATCTTTCTTGAAAATTTTACTGTTTTTGTTTCACGTCCAATTTTTTCCGAGTCTTTTCTTTTCATTTAGTGCGGTTAGAGGATGATCATACTTTCTTTCTTTGGCTTTTTCATATTATGAGCATGTTAATAGATGTTACAAACACTTAAAAATGGCATTCCAATGTTTCTTAAATGCTTGTAGAGTTTAGCTTTTTGGTTGTTGCACAAGAAAGATGACACCCTGAGATTTCATGATGTACGAGCTACCGTTCTAAAATGCTCAGAGTCTATATGGAAGTTGATCTACTATGCTACTTGTGAAGCATATATTCTAAACATTGCCTACAAAGAAATATGGTTTATGAATACAAGAGAATACTTCAATGGCTGGCCACATCAAGAATTAACGTGAGTATTCATGTGTTAAGGTATTTTGTACTGTTAGTGATAGAGATGGCTGCACATGTTGCTTTATCAACTGAGTATTGTAAATGAAGGATGATGTTATATTTCAGGCCCCCCATTTTGCTCTTCTACATGTGCCAATGTGGGTTCTACGTGTACAGTATTGTTGCTTTGCTCATATGGGAAACCAGAAGGAAGGATTTTGCTGTAATGATGTCACATCATGTAATCACGGTTATACTGATTAGTTACTCTTACATTACCGGGTAACTACTTTTGAATAAACTTGATAATATTTTGTGATTCATTATTCCTATGTATATTCTATTTGCATCTGTTGGATACCACATGCTTTAGGTTTTTTATTAAGCTCTTGGATGCAGATTCTTCTGCGGTTAGTAATTGTGTTATTAAATATTAAAGGATTTCTCCGTTCAAACTTTGTTCATGCATTTTGAGGTGGTATGAACTGCATATCTGGTCTCTTTCAAAGTGCCATGATATAAAAAAATAAAGAGCACCAATTGGTGTGCGTGACTATATAGTTTCTTTTTCATTAGGATTTTAATAAAACCAGTGTAATACTTGTCATTTGTTTTAGACTCATTACTAAATCAATCTCTCATTGGATTACTTAAAGTATAAAAGACGCCTTCTTGACCCAAACAAGTCTCATTTTTAAACTGCTTCTGTTTCTTTTAATCTGTTAAGTGCTGAGTCATTTCTTGTTTAGAAATGTTTATTGCTAACAGAGGAAATGAATCCACATATTAGCCTCTTAAATGGTAACATAAAGGGCTTCATGGTTTTAATTGATGCATGCTTGTTTTACTTTGCTGCAGAACATTCCATTTAATCTATACCAAGAGTAAATGTAGTGCATGGTAACAAAACAATATATGATTTATGTGACAAGTGGTTTCAGGAGATTTTCCCTGCTGTACACGGTTTATTTTCTTATTATAGTTTCTAACAGAGTAAACAGAGAGCAATGAAAACTTGAATTTGATTTGGCAATATCCAGCGAGAGAACTTATTAAATGTTCATTTCCAGATTCTTTCGGATTGGCTCAGTTGTCCTTGCCCTACATGATGCGAGTGATGTTTTTCTGGAAGCTGCAAAAGTTTTGAAATATTCAAAAAGGGAGCTAGGGGCAAGCATTATGTTTGGTATATTTGCCATCTCATGGCTCGTTCTGCGATTAATATTCTTCCCCTTTTGGATAATCAAGACTTCAAGGTTTGTCTAGCGATGGTCCTACCACTTATGACTATATAATGTCTCTTTCACTTATGTATGTGTTCTTTTTGCATGTAATTTTTCAGCTACGATCTCGTGGAGGTATTGGATTTGTCAAAGGCGTACGACATGTGTTTGTACTACATATTCAATACAATGCTGCTGATGCTACTTGTATTCCATATCTACTGGTGGTTTCTGATATGTGCAATGATAATGCGACAGCTTAGAAATAGAGGACAAGTGGGTGAAGATATAAGATCTGGTACGCCCTTTACCGCTTTGGTTTTTTACTCATCAATTTATTTCACAAGTAAACAAAATTAACAAACTGAACTGAATAAAGGTCAGAGAGCAGCTTAAACATCCACAAAACAGATTACTTTGCACGAAAGAGTGGATTCAACATTGGAATATTGCGATTTGTTTTCGTTTAATTTTACGAAAAGATGTTTAGATTGCAAAGCTCCTTGACAGTGTATTTTGTACATGTTCATAGGCAGCATTTAACTCTCATTGTCCTGTGTTGTGATTTGCTTGTCTTGATATGAATGCAGATTCAGAAGATGATGATTAGGTGGAAAGATTAGTCGAACATATCGGTATGGTAGAGTAGCAGATTTTTGGAAGATGAAACTGACATATTTTTAGGCTTGTATACAATACTCATTTGGTTGGTGATTAACATTTAGGTCAATGTTTTTGGTTTAGTTTCAGAAGTTGATTTTTCACAAAATGGTATAGAGGAGGGTAGGATCGTGATTCACTTCTATTCTTGATTCCTTTCGGTGTATAAATAATAGGGAATCCTGTACAATTGTTCTTTTCTTTGACTAAACCTCGTTTTTGTGAATTAGTTACATATATTGGATAAAAGGCTCCTCTTTCATTTTTTTTTGCTCTGTTTGTCATAGAAGCTAGAAATGCATTAACAAAAACAGAGAAATAGTTTACATCTAATGCTAAGATTAGTAATTAATTATTAGGTAATGCGTTTGTATCTGGTATGTGTTAATAGCACATTACAATTGTGTTTTGTAACCATTGTTTTCATTAAACTTCAATTCGTTTAGCATTTCATGCTTAAATTTTGTAACTTTTTAATGTAAGAAATAAATTGAATTAAAGGTTCCTACAAAGGGTGAACGGGTATAATCAAAGATTAAATTTTGATTCTTTCAAATTTCATTTCAATAACAAAAAGTTCCCACATATCACTCCCTACACTTATTAAACTATATTCAAATAATCTTGTTTTATTTAATCAATTTATTAGATAATATAAAAACGCATTTTTATAACAAATTAAATCTTCTTGGTCTTTTTTTCTTTTTTTTTTTTTGAAGAAAATGGATTGCATTCAATAAAGAAGACGGGCAACACAAGTAGGTGGAGCTGAAATCCAAACCCCTATTATCTTATCTAAAACAGCAGAGCGTGTTAAAGTATGTGCTAGTTCATTAGCAATTTGAAGGACTAAACTAAACACACAAGATGTAAAATGTTTGAGTACGAATAACCATCATTCAACTCAATGAGAGCCTCAAAAACAACACTGTTATCGACCTACACCACGATGTGTGTGAATCCCACATCTTTGAGCCACGATAAGGCCTCCCGAACTGAAATCGCTTCGGCCTCAAGGATAGAAATATGTGATTGCAGCAAACCAGACTTTGCACAAATAAAAGCACCACTCGAATTACGAACAACCAAATCATATGACACAAAGTCCTCATTATGAAAAATTGCAGCATCAGAATTACATTTCACAAAAGGGATATGCGGTGGTTCCCAAGACCTCACTCGGTTTACTGTTGTCGCTACCCTTCCTGCATCTTGCGTTGGATTTGTCAGTCGCCCAGGCTGCTGCCCAAGCAGTGTTAAATGTGCCGAAATCCTAGCCTTTGAATTGGATGCCGCTGCTCGCCATTGTTCCACAAAAGCCATAGAAAAGCGTAAAATGACTTGCGTTTGAGAGGTGATTGCTTGCCAAACAAACTTGTTTCTTGCATGCCAAATAGCCCACAACAAATGGATCACCTACTTCATGAAATCAACACTTTCATCCTTCAATCAATCCTCAATTACAAGTTGAAACGACTAGTTCATGTTAGCTAATAAACAAGGCTCAAACAATTGCCAAACACAACGAGCATGAGAGTAATAAAAAAACATATAAGAAATAGTCTCATGCTCAAGATAACAAACATGACACATTGACTCTTCCACAACATGACGCTGCAGCAAAATAATCTCAACAGACAAGACATTCATAATAGCACGCCATACAAAAATCCAAATTTTTGCAGTTAGAGAGATTCCCCAAAGCTTATTCCAACACATCTGAGTAATAGGGAGATGGGTACTTCGTGTCATTGATAATTTCCGGTAGGCACTCTTGACAGTGAAGGCATCATTCGTCTCGAAAGGCCAAAATGGCATATCCATCCCGAGAGGCTGAGATAGAGGAATTCGAAGTCTAAGTTTTACCTCTTCCTCCTCAAAAGCTAAGCCTAACTTACCCAAATCCCACTCCCCATCATTAATCACATATGAAACTCTAATACCCCACAAATTCTGATCCACCTTACCCGACAGCACTACCCTTTCCCTTGTGTTAACCCAAGCATCTTCAACAATACGCATCCGATGTCCATCTCCTATTCGCCACCAAACATGCGCCTTCAAAAAATCCATAGCCGAGAATATGCTCCTCCAAACATAACTAGGTCTCGTTGTTTGTTTCGCATCTTGTACACAGCCATCCCTAGAATATTTAGCTTTAAAAATACGACATACTAGAGAGGTGGGATTTATTAAGAAACGCCATAGCTGCTTAGCCAAGAGTGCTGTGCTGAAGTCAGAAAGGTTACGAAAACCCATTCCACCATGAGTTTTGGGACGGCATAACAATTCCCACCTTTGCCAATTAATACCCCTTCGATCACCGTTATTAGAAGCCTACCATAAGGTATTAAGCATCTTATGAATAGCATCGCACAAACCCTCAGGGATTCTGAATAAAGACATAAGGTATGAAGGGATTGATAATCGCACGGACTTTACCAAATTCTCCCTACCACCCCAACTTAGGAACTTAGAGTGCCATGAGTTTAACCTCTTCCAAATGCGGTCTTTAACAAAGCCAAAGCACACTATTTTACTCCTTCCAATGGACATTGGCATTCCCAAATATTTAGTTGTCACGGCCAACATTGACACATTGAAAAAAATCGATAATGAGCTGCTTATAATTATCATCCAAATTAGAGCTAAAAGATATAGATGATTTGTGGAAATTAATTATCTGACCAGACGCCCTCTCATAAGCAGAAAGATAATTTTTAATTTGGTAGAACTCCACAAGCTATGCTTTACAGAATAAATAGCTATCATAAGATGTTTTAGAATGGCAGGAATTTGCGAACCAATCAACTCAAGACTACATTATTATCGATTTAAAAAACCATTTGCACATGCTTAAATTAATATAATTGAAATTTACTCGACTCGAATTTGTGATGAAAGTGTTTAAGGGAATCAAACTTAATAAAATTCATTAATATTTTTGAATCAACCTCTTAAATTTGTCACTAAATCTTTTCGAATCAACCTTGTAGTAAAAATGTTTACATAAGCAACAAATTAAGTGTGTAACCGTGGGGGCTTCACCTAGGAAGAATATGCCCCCGCTAACCTTTGATTCGTGATGATCAAATCAGCACCGTCCATCTTTTTTGTAGAAAAAACCTACTCTTCAGCTGAACTGACTGTAACAGCAGAGTAAGAAGAAGTAGAAAACAAATGGCGGCGGTCTCCACTTCCTTCAATCTATCTTCTTCCAAATCCCTTTCTTCCTCTTTCCTATCTCCCAATCTCAAATCTCTTCAATCCTCCAATCTCACTTTCCCAGTCTCCTCTCCTCCTCTCTCCCTTACCATCAAATCCTCCGCCTCTCCTTCTCCCTCTCAGCCCTCCGATCTCCGATCCCGCGTCGACATTTTATCCGAATCCCTCCCTTACATCCAGAAATTCAGGGGCAAAACAATCGTAGTCAAGTACGGTGGCGCCGCCATGAAAATCCCCGAGCTTAAAGCCTCTGTAGTCAGCGATCTAGTTTTACTCTCTTGCGTCGGCCTCCGTCCTGTTCTTGTTCACGGCGGCGGCCCGGAGATCAACAACTGGCTTCAGCAGCTCAACATTGAGCCGGCTTTCCACGAAGGTCTGCGTATCACTGATGCCAAAACTATGGAGATTGTTTCTATGGTTTTGGTAGGGAAAGTGAATAAGGATTTAGTAACGCTCATAAACAAATCGGGAGGGACGGCCGTGGGATTGTCCGGGATGGACGGCCGCCTGTTTATGGCGCGGCCGAGTCCTAATTCGGCTCGATTAGGTTTTGTTGGAGAAGTGGCGAGAGTTGATCCGACTACGCTCCAGCCTCTGGTGGACACGGGCCGGATTCCTGTGGTGGCGTCTGTGGCGGCGGATGAGTCGGGGCAGTCGTACAATATCAATGCGGATACAGTGGCCGGGGAATTGGCGGCGGCTTTAGGGGCGGAGAAATTGATTCTGTTGACGGATGTGGCTGGGATACTTGAAGATAAAGAGGATCCGGGGAGTTTAGTGAGGGAAATTGATCTAAAGGGGGTGAAGAAGATGATTGAAGAGAAGAAAGTGGCCGGCGGGATGATTCCGAAGGTGAAATGTTGCGTGAGATCAATAGCGCAAGGTGTGAAAACTGCAAGTATAATTGATGGCAGAGTTGAGCACTGTTTGCTTCATGAGATTATGTCTGAGCAAGGTATTGGAACTATGATTACTGGCTGACTAATTTATTTGTTCCTGCAATTTTGTTCATCAATAATGTTATTAAACTTGAATTGGATGATGTATCAAGATCAAAATCAGGTCTTTGTTTGTTGTATCTTGTGATATGACGGTAGCTTTTTCCGGCGGCTAGTTTTTCACAGATGGGCGACTCTTGTTATGAAAACAAGAAGTTTAGTACCATTTTTATAGTACCAAATTAAAAGTAGTCAATTGAGAAATTTCAGTTCACTCGCGGGCTTGTGAATATTGAACCTTCGTAACTAATAAAG
>CATIWQ010203313.1:0-12850 GCA_949673415.1 Euphorbia schlechtendalii | reverse complement strand
GACGACATGGACGAATATTGAGTTAGAAAAATTAACCTAACAAATATCTCTCAATAATATTACAATGAGTACGTTTTTTAATACTTTACAAATTACTTATTTAGTATATTTATTTTTTATCAAACAAAGTTATTCGTTATTTACAATAATAAATAATAAATTTTAACATATTATTAATAATATTCTTAAATAATTTTTATTACTCACTATTTATTTTTTTTATGTTTAATATTTATGTTTTCTTTTCTTATTCTAATATATATATATATATATATATATATATATATATATATATATATATAATTTCTTAAATAATATTTTCAATATAAACTGAAACTTACGCCTTGTTTGGATGATAGTTCTTCATGGTTCATTAAAGTACAGTACGGTACGGTATGGTACAGTATAGTATGGTTCTTTTAAAATTTCGTGTTTAGATAGATAGTATGATATAGTATGATTTTTTTAAAATTTAGTTTGATTTAAAGGAGAACCATGGAGAACCACAAAATCCGTGGTTTTATTTTCATGATTCTTAGAACCATGAAAAAACTATGAAAGAACCATACAATGAAAATAACCATACAAATAAATAAGTAAATTTAAGTAATAATCATATCATACCATGAACTAAACAAGGTTTTAAATAAACTGAACTGAATTTATTGTTGAATAAATTGAAAAGAAGGGAGGGTAAGTAAACGTAAGGTGTAAGGGCAACTGACAATATTCCACAAGAGCGTATTTTTGCCCGTTAGCCATCTTCTAATTACATCATTTTGTGCGTCCAATCATGTGCCCTTGGGAGGCCATACTTCTAAGTTTAATGCAATCTATATAATAGCTTTATCTTTCAAATTTATAGGTAAGCAATCTTTTGGTTTCAATCGTGCCTAACTTAGTTAAAGTTTATAGAGAAATATAAATAAAACCTTTTCATGCAAACATTAAATTTTCAAATTTTTATATAAATTAATTTATTTTCTCAATTGATTTTTGTTATTTACTTAACTAACACTATAATTTATCTTTTGTTATAGATTGAAAATAAAAGCAAAATACATATGTTGAGGCCTTCAATTTTGATAGATTTTAATTAATACATTGATTAATTTTTTTAATATGACGATTGCACAAATGTTCTATTTTGAAATAATTTTATTCACATGATACCTTCGTTCTTATGTTGATTGCAAATTTGCAATAGACATTGATTATTGCAGGACTCAATTTTTGTTAGAAAGGTAAATTTGTTATACATAATATAAAAAATTATAGAAATGTAAAGTATACAATACATGAGTTATTATGGTTATCAATGAATATCAACCTATATGTTACATGTAATAAAACACATATTTACAACAAAAACATTATTTTAACAAAATTTTGATATATATTGTGATCGAGGTCTTGACCTGGTGGTTAAGACGGAACATCCGGGATTGATTAAAAAATGTTATTTTTTAAAAAACATCGACATACCGTTCTCTTCAACTACAACTCAATTATGTTCTCAGTACAGTTAAGTTAAGTTAAGTTCAGTTAAGTTCAGCTATGTGTAGTTACAAATTTACATAGAAATAAGTTCATTTAAGTTCAGCTAAGTTAAATTTAGTTTAATTTAGCTTTCTGAAGTTGAAGAGAACATGGTCATATTGTCACTAAAAAATTAGATTATATTTTCAATTGTGTTCACCAATAGCTCTGGGAACCTTGCTGCTCATCTGCTTGCTAGAGCAGCGGGTTCCTCGACAAGTGGGGGGATTTAATTGTTTAATCCACCTTAGATTAGAGCTGTTACCGTCTCTGATTTTTATATAATAATGACCTATGCATCAGTCAAAAAAAAATTCAATCCCATAACAATTTAGTGTTTTGAAATAGTTAATAAATGGATATGCATTTTCTACAATATAGATTTACCATGTCCAGGGTGAAAACAAAAACAATTGTGTTTAATACTTGCATGTGTTCGAAAGAATATAAATAGAGGGGAAATTGTAAGATCAACAAAAATTAAGGGCTTAAAAGAAAACACTTAAATATCTTCAGTCATAAATTTATTAATAAATGAATTGATAAAAGTAACTGACAAATGTGGTCCGTGAAATCAATTTCTTTTCATAATTTTCGAGGTGAGAGTGTTGAGTGTCCATACGCCATTGGCCGAGGTAATTAATGGAAAAGAAAAGGGTAGAAAAGTAATTAACTTAAATTGATAGTAATCCGTTGAGAAAAAAAGCCATTATCGTAAAATCAGTTAAAACAAGACCCACTTTCGAGATACCAGTCATCGTGTATGGAGTACCTGTACGACCCTTAAATTCCACTATTAAGAATCATTTCAGATCCGTGGATTCTGCCTTTACCTCTTACTCCTCATTTTCATGGCCATGTGAAACCTTGTTGCCCATCACTTTACCTTCACTCTCTTTAATTGTTTTCAGATCTATTGACTACTCCATCCATAAATCTCTCTTCAGATTTTCACAATCGCTTCAGCGGCCAACTCCGCTTCTTCTTAAGGTAAGCACGTAACATTTTTAGCTATAGATCTGTTGTTTTTATTTTTTGGATTTTGATGTTAGTATGATTTCTGATGGGTCATGTGATTTGTTTTTTCAGTTTAGTGAAGGATTCGTTTGATTTATCCCTTTACCAAGGAGATCTGGTCAGGTTTTCAATCTACACAGTTTTGGTGCTTTAATCTTTATAAACTGGATTTAAATCTATTTAGGGTTTCGATTGTTTGGTTCATGCTGTATTTGGATCTGTCGTGGATAAGATATAGAAGCTCGAGAGAAATATCATTTCTGAATAAAACCACAAGTCGTGGTTTTGGTGATCTGTTTCTAAAGTTGCGAAACTCCATTCGTGTTCACCAGTTGATTCTGTGGTTATTGTGATATGGAGACCCTTGTTGTTGTGAATCATCACAAGAATCAGTACTATGGCAAAGTCAAGGCATGCAAGCCAGCCCAATTAGGTTCTTCACCTTCTGGACATTTCAGAGAGATCAACTGCCGGTCTTTTCAATCCGGTGCTGGCATACTGCCTACTCCTTATAGCCCTGCATGCACCACTCCTGTTAAGAAAAGTAACCCTAGCACAATCTCTTCTTCCCTAAAAACACCTTCACCAGCATCAAAGGCCCAAGCTTTGGGAAGCTCCACAATTTCTATCAATATTCCTGGTAAAGTGACAGATTTTGATGATGAACTGGGCATTTTGAGTGAGAATTCATTCTTCTCCGAGTTATGGGCTGGGCCTGCGTATTCTAATTCGCCCCCTCCCAGTTCGCTGCCAATACCTAAGTTTTCAATGATGCCTAAACGGACTGTTTCACTTGATTTGCCCGTATCAGATTCTGATATTAAGGTGCACTCAATTGCTAAATCGGCGCCAGCTTCCCCTACGAGGGAACGTAACTCTTCTGCCAGAGATTTGTTTCATAGTGTTGACTCAGCAACTATGATGCTGCGCCGCATTCTTAATCTTGACCAGGGGGATGAGGAACTTTGAGGGGGCTTTTGCCCCTGTAAATATTTTAGTGTTAGATTGTATATAGATGAAATAAACCTGTTAGTAGTGTGCATGCTGAATTGTAGATTTTACTTTAGATGGTTATGGTGTTAGTGGCATTAGTGGTCACAAATCACAATTTGGAAATCAATGCCGATTTGGTGTTTTGATGAGTAAACTTAGAAGGATAGGTGAGGTTTGTGGACATATGTAGCAAGGCACTCGTAGTGTGGGGAATATGACATGAGTGCTTGGTGTCCAATGACTTCCCAAAGCTGCAGGGAACCATTACTTTGGAATTTGACTGTTGACTTTTGGAATTGGATTGATCTTCCAATGATGTTAACTTTTGTGTATAATCTCGTCCTTGACACTTCAGTTATTCAATTAAATTTAGGCCTACAGTAATACATACTATGTATATAACTTGGAATCATGATTAGGCGAATCTCTTACAGGTTTCTCTGTCTTTCAGTCCACATCCCCTAGTTCATTCTCTAGTTCTGTAACTCAATATTACTGCCATCAATTAGTTCACTAGGACAGTGCTGCTTTTGTTGGCATTCTTGGAGACCTCTTTTCCTTAACTTCGTTGGCTATTTGCTGCCTGAATTGGCTTCCGACTCTCAAAATCAACCTCTTGTCATATGAAAGCTCATCCTGTCTTTCCTTTGTTATAGATAGGTCCAACTCCTTTTGTTCACACTCCGCATGAGTGTGATTACCCCCTTTTTGCTAGCTTTTCTGTTTTTTAAGAGGGAAAGTGGTGAAAAGAAAGTGCAAGGAGTTTCCAATTGTATTCACAAAACCAATCCATTCCAAATTGCTCTTGCCTGTTGTAAGTTTGTTAGTATCTTGTTCATTTGAGATGTAAGAGGGTGCCTGCCTTCCTTGGTTCCATGATGCTGTTAGATATGGGAGATTGAATCGATCATCTGGCTATCCCCGGGGTAATTTTTCCTATGTATTCTATTTATATTCAGTGGCTACCACTTAATATCTAAAGAATATCTATTTTGTTACTGACTTATGCTCATACTTCATGTCAGGTATATATATCGGGGAAGAATTTTCATGAGCCTGAGTTTAGAGTATAAATGTTTGTTATCACATGGTAGTTATAATCGTAAAGCAAGTCATCTGCAAATACAAGTGCAATATGTGGCTTAGTAGATTGAGTACTCTGTATCAGTCTCATACCACTTGTTCTTTGTCTGGGATAGCAGGATTTGCTTGTGTAGACATCTAATGTTGCGTTATTATTAGTTCAGACTTCAGTTTTAGTAAATTATCTATCCAGTAATATTTATTTTATTTGTCTTCATGGATGATATGTGAAAGCAAGCTGATGATTTTCATATCTGTCACTTGTTGCTTCAACATTAAGGTGTTTTCTTTTCTTCGGTTGTATTGGTAGCGAAACAAATTCGACACTTGTTTTATGGTATGAGGGGTCATTTTATATCATTTGGCAATCGTCTTTATTTTGATTTTTGGTGACGTTCATGAAAACAAATTCGACAATGTTATAGCTTGATGTTACTACCTAATAGATTATTTGCGACAGTGAGCAAATTTTTTGTTCGACAAACAACTATCACTAATTTCTCAACCCATGTATGTAAAAAATTATATAAAACAACTGAGCAAGTCAAGCTGAACTTTTGTTACTATTCTATACATTATTTTAAAAATGTCCAAATGAATATTGTGAATTGAAAGCGTGATTACGAACCTCTTGATAGCGAGCTTTGACATGCTAAGCTTAGAAATCATGTTAAACTTTATTTTTTCAATAAGCAAATCAAATTGAGTAGAGTTTTTATCGAGTTATGTTAGTTATATAAACTGATATTATATTTTTAGTAAAGTTAGTTAGTTAGTCCTAATTAATTATAAACTCAAGGGTCTTTTAGATTTTTCTATGATCTAGAGGAAATAACCGTTGTATTGAGTAGAATAAATAGCTGGAGGAAAAACTATTCAGCTCACTTTATGTACTTTTCATTTTATTAAGAAAAATTGTAGAGTTATTTCTTTCTTTTTTTCTCTCTTTCTCTCTTTGACTCTCAGTTTCTTTCGATTTTAGAATTCTACATGGTATCAGATGGAATTTCTGCAATTTCTACATTCTCGATAGCTTTAATTTCTATCATTTTTTGATTCTCTCTGGTAATAAGTTTCATTTCTTTTGTTGTTCTTATCTTTCTTTAGAGTTTCTTGGGTATTCTTTAGGGTTTTTGGTTCATTTTTTCTTGGTAATGGCTAGAAATCAAGTGAGAATAGATGAAAATAGCCTGTTTTATATACATCCGAGTGAAAATCCAGCATTAGTCTTAGTTACTCCTTTGCTGGATAAGAACAATTATCATACTTGGGTCCGTAATATGAGAATGGCATTGATGTCTAAAAATAAGTTGGACTTTGTTGATGGAGTGATTGTGAAGCCCGCGATAACCGATCCTTCTTTTGGAATTTGGTGAAGATGCAATAATATGGTGTTATCTTGGTTGATCCGCTCTTTAAGTTCTTCGATTGCTCAAACTGCTGTTAGTTTCGAAACAGCTCAAGATTTATGGGAGAATTTAAAAGAAAGATTTGCTCAATCTGATGTCTACAGAATTTTTGATTTTTGACAAAGGTTTACACAATTTCTCAAGGAAATAGGTTGGTTACTGATTTCTTTGCCTCTCTACAGGTCCTTAGGGATGAATTGAATAGCTTGAATCCGTTGCCAACATGTTTCTGTGAAGGTTGCTTTTGTGATATTTCAGCCAAAATGAGGAAAAAGTAAGAAATTAATTTGGTTATTTGTTTTCTAAAGGGGTTAAACAATTCTTTCTCTGGAATTAAAGGACAGATAATGGCTATGGATCCACTCTCCATGATGAATAAAGTTTTTTTGTTTAGTTTTGCAATTTGAAAGAGAGTTTACGATTGGGGACAAAGAAGTTGTTGGTTTGGATGTTGCTAGCTTAATAAGAAATCAACATAATGGCACTATAAGTCAATATAGTGGCAGTAATAAGGGTTTTTCTGGTCAAGGTCAAGGTAATCAATCAGGTTATTATAGGCCACCATTCAAAAGGCAGCAGGGTTATCAAGGGGATAAAGGCATTTCTTGTTCCTTTTGTAAATGTAGTCACTCTATAGCTAATTGCTGGAAAAAGAACGGGTATCCACCCCATTTTAAGTCCAAATTTGGTAGGATAAATGCGGTTTCAGGAATTGAAGAAGGTATAGATCAAGATTCTATGCAGTTTGATCAAGAATATTGTGAGCAGTATAATCCACAGGACAACTACTTGTTATCAGTTAATTCAGGACCTGATAATTTCATTTTGTTATGATCAAGAGGCATATAGCAATATAACAAAAGGGTAGAATTCAAATCAGGGATTTCATGGTGTAAATTCTTCAAAGATAAATTCTGCTCCAACTCCAACATCTTTTACTCCTGAACAATTGCAGCAGATAGAGCTTATAATTCAAAAATAAACGTCCCAAGGTAATGTTGGTCATGTACATGCTGTTTCTGCCATAATGCAAGGAAATCAAATGGAATACTGTAATTAAACAGCAGGTGTGCCTTTAACTAAAAATTCTTGGATAATAGACACAGGTGCAATCACACATATTTGCAATCACTTACAATGTTTCATAAATGTTAAACCAGTAAATAATTGGTTAATTTTATTACCAATTGGTGAAAAATTTACAGCGAGACATATAGGGAGCATTTTCTTTGATGATTTCATTTTGCATGAAGTTTTATATGTTGCATCTTTTCAGTATAGCTTGTTGTCTGTTTCTAAATTGACAACTGCTATGAATTATGAAATGTTGTTTTTATCAAATAAATGTGTTATACAGGATTCAATGACCAAGAAGAGGATTGGTTTAGCTGAAGTTGTTGATGGCCTTTATCATTTGCATACTGAAAATTTTCAAATTAAAAATACTAGTTTGGTCTGTAGCTTTAATAATAGCTATGAAAAGAAAGAACTATGGCATTTTAGGCTTGGACATCTTTCAAGTAAAAGATTAGGTTTATTGAATAAGAGATCTCCTGATATTTCTGTACCTACTGATTTTGTATGTGATGTTTGTTATAAATCAAAGCAAAAAAAGTTGAGCTTTCCTGTTTTATTTCAAAAACTAGTGATATGTTTAATTTAGTATACTTTGATATATGGGGACCTACTGTTATATCATTAGATGGACATAGATATTTTTTAACCATAATTGATGATTATTCTAGATTTACTTGGGCTATAGTTATGAAAAGTAAAAGTCAAGTGACAGAAATAATAATGAAATTCTACAATATGGTAAGAACACAGTGTGGAAAGAGCATCAAGGTTATTAGGTCTGATAATGGACCAGAATTTAGTACTATAGCCTTTTATAATGCCAAAGGAATCTTACATCAAAAGTCTTGTGTAGAGACTCCTCAACAAAATGGCATAGTAGAGAGAAAACATCAGCATATACTCAACGTAGCAAGGTGTCTAAAATATCAAAGTAATTTACCAATTGTTTTTTGGAACCATTTTATTGGACATGCTGTTTATCTTATAAATAGAACTCCAACTCCTTTACTAGGAAACACAAGCCCTTATGAAAAATTGTATAATAAACCAGTAAACTATTATGATTTTAAATTTTTTGGTTGTCTAGTTTATATCTCAACTTTATCTAGAAACAAAACCAAACTTTATAATAAAGCTGAAAAGGGTGTATTTCTTGGTTATGAAGCTGGTATGAAGGGATATAAAGTTTATTTCTTAGGGTCAAACAAAATAGTTATATCAAGAAATGTTATCTTTCATGAAATTATATATCCTACTGTTAATAGTGAAAGAACTGATAAAGTACAGGAAAACACAGAAAAGGAAGTACAGACTAATAACAATTTTCAAGAAAATAAAGATACAATAGTTAAAGGTACTAGACTGAAAAGAAAACATAAACAGCCTGAGTATTTGAAGCAACATCATTGCTCTTTGACACAGGGCTTAAGTACTGATCAACTAGAAAAAGGAAAACTGTATCCAGATTCAAAACTGGTTTATTACAGTAAATTGTCAGAGTCTTATAAAGCCTTTACAATTGCTTTACACACAGAAACTGAACCTAAGAACTACATTATAGCTTCTAAAGATGAAAATTGGAAAAAGGCTATGGCCTCTGAGTTAGAAGCTTTGGAAAATAATAAAACTTGGAAAATTGTACCTTTGCCAAAAGGAAAAGTTCGAATAGGATGTAAATGGGTATACAGAATTAAAAGGAAAGCTGATGGTAGTATTGAAAGGTATAAAGCCAGGCTTGTAGCAAAGGGCTATGCCCAACAAAATGGCATTGATTATCTTGGGACTTTTTCTCCAATTGCTAAAATAACTCAATAAGAATCTTGTTGTCTATAGTAGCTAAAAAAGGTTGGTTTCTTGGACAAGTAGTTATAAACAATGCATTCCTTCATGGTACATTAGAGGAAGAAATTTATGTGAAATTACCTCAAGGAATTACTTCCAATATATCTAATGCTGTGTGTAAATTAGAAAAATCCTTATACGGTCTAAAACAAGCTAGTAGATAATGGAACAACACAATAACTACTTCCCTTGTTAAAAAAGGATTTGTACAATCCTTAGCTGATTCTTCTCTATTTATTAAAGAAGAAGGGAAATTTCTAGCTCTAACTGTATATGTTGATGACATAATCATAGCTAGTAATAGCAAAGAAGCTATTCAAGATATTAAAAATTACTTGCACCAATGTTTTAGCATAAAAGACCTTGGTACACTAAAGTACATATTGGGCATAGAAATAGCAAGAAGTAAAAAAGGAATTCTGCTTTATAAAAAAAAATAAAAATATTATGGATCTTTTGGCAGAATATGGCTACTTGGAATCTAAACCAGTATGAACTCCTATTACTACAGAGAAAATTGATTATACAAAAACCAAGTTGCTCGATGATAACTCAGAATACAGAAAGCTTGTGGGTAAACTTTTATATTTGGCCAATACAGGGCCAGTTTTTGCCTATGCAGTTCAACAATAATTGTCTCAATTTTTGGATAAACCACATGAATATCATATGACAGCAGCAAATAGAATACTGAGATACCTAAAGGGTAAACCAGCACATGGAATTTTCTACTCTGCAACTGTAGATTACAAGTTAAAAGCATATAGTGACTCTGATTGGGCTAACTGTGCTTTGAGCAGAAAATCCATAACTGGTTTTTGTGTCTTTTTGGGAGATAGTTTAATATCATGGAAGGCAAAAAAGTAGACCACAGTTTCAAGAAGTTCATCTGAAGTAGAATATCGAGCATTAGCAACCACTATAGCAAAAATCCAGTGGATCTTATATCTACTAAAAGATTTAAAAGTAGAACATCATGCAACAGCATTATTATTTTGTGATAATCTGTCAGCAATAGACATTGTGAAAAACACAGTTTTTCATGAAAGAACAAAACACGTAGATATCGATTGCCATTTCAGAAGGGAAAAAGTTCAAGCTGGAATTGTACATCTTATGTCAATGAGTTCTCAAAACCAGATTGCAGATATGTTCATAAAAGCTTTGCATTCAAATGACAGCTTGCGGGGGATGTCAGTTATATAAACTGATATTGTATTTTTAGTATAGTTAGTTAGTTAGTCCTAATTAATTATAAACTCAAGGGTCTTTTAGACTTTTCTATGATTTAGAGGAAATAACCGGTTGTATTGAGTAGAATAAATAGCTGGAGGAAAAACTATTCAGCTCACTTTTTGTACTTTACATTTTATTAAGAAAAATTGCAGAGTTATTTCTTTCTCTCTCTCTCTTTGACTCTCAGTTTCTTTGGATTCAAGAATTCTACAAGTTAAACAACAATCTACTCGATAGCAACTTGCTTACAGGTTACAGCCGTACAAGTAAATGAAGGGAAATTATACTTTAAGCATCAAAGTAACTAATTACCGCAGTATTTATTAATCTTAAAAATTGCTCACTTTCACCATTTATACACTTGGGACAAAGACTTTAGACTTGTACTTGGGATCTCTTCTACCTAATTAATTTGAAAAAGCTATATGAGCCAAACGTAAAATATTGGCAAGAATAAGAAAAGAAATATTTATCAAGAATCTTTACATATTAAATAATCGATTACCAGTTCAATAATAGCAAAACAACAATTACAATAAATAGTTGCAGCAAATTGATTACTAGTCTTGCCCCATCATCCACTACAAGGACAAAATTCATTTGGTAATATGAGCAAAACACCAAAATTAGACTATAACAATTTAAACAAAATTCCACTCCGCTATATCTAATAATGATAATAATCCTCTCTTATCTCTATCTGCAGGTGAGAGGGTGGAAATTACAATGCACAATAAATTGAAAAAAATTAAAAAAAAACAGAAAACAAAGAGTGCCCATTGTTTGGCCTTTCAATTGATCAATTTCAGTAGAATTTGTAAAATTCAAGTCCTTTTGAAAAATATAAAGTTCTCAACTTTCAATGCCATCGAGCAGCATTTCTCTGTATCTGCACTCTTGACTGCAAAAAGCCTCGTCTCCCCTGCACCATATTTCAAGTTAAAACTGGAACACTTATGAAATGGAAATGAAGCTTTGAAAAGGTAATTTGACAAACCTGTAAATAAAAATGTCATCTTTTTGTTCAAGCTTCTTCTTACAAGTGTGACAGAAGCTAAGGAAGCTGCCATAACAATCCTCCATAACACAGTTGTTATATATATGAGTAGTTTTTGGGTTTGGTCCATATGAAACTACACATGTGTAGTCTTCAGACAGCTCCAACTCACTCATGGACACACAACCTGTGAAAACTGGAGGAGAATTTGCAAACCCAGATCTTGAAAACTGGGAATTTCTTGTTTTGATTCCAAAATCAGCTGGCGATTTAGGGGAATCAGCTGTAAAATTGTTTGCAGGTGGAGGAATTTGAACTTTAAGGTTGGTACCAAACAAGACCATTTTGTTACTTGGTTTACAAAAGATGCTACCAGCTGTGTTTTGTTTTGGTTTTTCATCAGTACCAATTAGAGCAACACCAATGCCTTTAAATTTCAGTTTTTCCCAAGAGTGTTTGTTTTGCGGGAAAGTTTTTGGGGATTGAGAACAAAATGGGTTTTTGGGGGAAAAGGGTTCAAGAACTGAGGTGGGACTAATTACAGGCTCAGCAGATTCAGGCATAGTTTTAAACCTTGGAGAACTAAAAAAAGGAGATTGGGTGTTGTGATCAGTCATTAAAGCGTGCTCTTGATCTATTCTCAGCATAATTCTCTTCAAAACATTACAAACCTGATCAACAACATATCAACTGTAGAATCATAAATGTAAAAAATATGCAAGATGGAGAAATTTGAGCTCACCTGTTACAGAAAAGTTAGGTTATCACCAGAAATTGATAATTGATGCTAGTAAATTACCAAAATTACCACAGAAAGCAGAAAATAAAAAACTGACAGAAAACGTCTGGGGAATTGAAATAGCTGTAATTATTCCTAGATCTCTGTAGCCTCCATGCCTAGAAGCTACAAATAAAAATAGGGTTCTATCTCTGAAACAAGAAAAGGCCTTGTCTTTGATTCTAAATTAGGCTCAGGAATCAATTCCAAGTCACAAGAAAGCAAAAAAGAAGAGTGTTTCCATTTTTAACAGGGGATGTCAAATAAAGAAAGGGTTGGATTGCTTTACCAAAACACAGTGAAAAACAAAAAAGGGTACTGAATTTTCAGTAACTGGGTTTTCAGTTTTCAATGTTTTATGCAATTCCCACAAACCAAAATTGCAACTTTAGGAAAAGGAAATGAAAAAGTTGTGAACTTTGAAAGAGAGAGAGCGATAAATGAAAATGATGATCAGCGGCAGAGGCCAAATAAAGTGTGTTTGTATGCACTGCTAATATACTCATTTTCAATGTCCTTTATGTCTTTTTCGGGCTCTCGTCTCTCTAATTATGCTACTTTACTTATTTATTTTTTTTAAAAAATAAATGCTTTAATAAAAGGGGTCACCATTATTGATGTCTATAATTAGAATACGAAATTTGACAGTTTGAGATCAGAAAAAGTTGGGATGTAAAAAGAGCGTTGTTTAGCAATAAAATGGGATTTTGAACCTGAATAATGTTTTTGTAGATGAAAAGTAACAAAATATAGTTGGGTTAAGATTTAAATCCCAAAATAGAGCTGCTTTAACCAAGAAAGAAATGACAAAAAATATTTCGGTTCTTAATTGTACAAGAACCGAAACTTTTTCTATCATTTCTAATATTTTTTTTTTTT
>CATIWQ010203270.1:0-16359 GCA_949673415.1 Euphorbia schlechtendalii | reverse complement strand
CACTCGAGAGTTTAAGTTATAGGTTTAGCAAATATGTAGAAACTTTCAATTGTCTTTTATATTTTTTATATTAAATAATTATCAAACAACTATTTTAACTGTTCCGAATACCAAAAAAAATTACCAATAACTATTATAACAATTGCAAGGGTAAACACTTCAATTAACCTCATGAAAATATATAAACTCAAGCCTAAAAGTTAAAACCATATAATTATGACATGTCAATTTTCTTTGATCTACATTAGCAAAGGATGTGATGGAAAATGTAAAAAGAAAAGAATTCGGTAGATACATTTTTCCGTAAGTCCAAGATCGAAGAATACCGCATCAAATGTCGAATTGGATTTATCTCACGATTTATCGGAGGATGGATATGTATATCCACAACTTCTGCAGCGTCGAAAATCGATAACGATCGATTTACGATGTTTTCGTCACAAGACGAAAATCCGGGAGAGAGAATTGATTGGAAAAATGATAATGAATCCAATTCATTTTATTGAAAATGAATTCTGTATTTCCCAATTGAATGTGAATATACATGTCCAATGTGTATATATATAATTAGAAATTTGATTAATTACAATTAAGCTCTTAAATTCTTGATTATTTTGTAATTAATTCATTAAGTTCTATAACTTTTAAATTTAATCCAACTAACTAAATTGAATCGGATTCTTTAATCCAATTGACCCGTTCACGGGCAGACCGGGCATTTGCTCCAGGATGTCTATAATTAGTTTAGCATTTTCATACCTCTGTTTACTGCCCCTGCTTATCAAAAAAAAAATCTTAAAACATGCTGTTAAAAAAGTAGATGGAAATATATTTTGAAGCAACACTAGTTGCATTGTAATGCCTAGAGATGCTAACGGGTGGGATCCGGTCCGGATCCGTTTGAATATATTGGACTCGGATCCGTCGGATCCATAATTTTAGGATTCAGTTCATAAACGGGTCCATATAATTAATATCAAATTCTCAGTTTCAGCTTCCATACTTGTACATTTCACCTTATTTTAAATAGTTTACATGCTCATTTAATTATGTTCATGCAATTGGATTTACGGGGAACTCAAATAATATTAATTATCCAATATTTTCAGGGTAAATAATAAATAAAAAAGTACAACTAATCTTTAATTACGGATCTGGGTTTCATTGTGAAATCCGGACCGGATCCGTATCCGTTTTCCTGAACCCGGATCCGACGGATCTATAAAATTAAGATCCAGACCCTAAAAAACAGATCCGGACCGGGTCCAGGATCCGTTGCCATCCCTAGTAAGCCCAGTTTGATATGATTAAATTTGACAATGGATTTAAGTATAATAACTGAACAGTTGATATAAATATTATGAACTATATTGTTACTCATGGAAACATGAATTGACTAGTGTAATTTGTTAAGAATTGAAGCAATAAATTATCGTAAGCATAATGAATTTGAAACAACAAATATTAGTTAGAAAAAAGTATATTTTTGGTGGGTTTAGTCTTAAAAAATAGAACCTTAACCGAACTATACTTTCTTTTTAAATCTCTGTTCTCTTTCATGTATTTTATTCAAATTTTATAGCTTATTAGTTCTCTAAAGAAAATTTGATCATCTATCTTGTTATCATGTATTGAAAATTTGAAAAACATGAAAAAAAGACAAAGATATACGAGACAAAATGTTTTAATTCTTTTTTATGCGGACTAAACTCACGCCTAACCGAAGGGGTAATTTTTGTAAACACTCGTTTATAGAGTAGGATATTATAGTTTAAAGATTTATATTCAGTAAATGCTCATTTTGAGATTTCTAATTCACTAATTACCATTTTAATTTAATTTATACCCTCTTTTTCAAAATACATGCTAAATAAAATCCCGTTTAATTAGGATTAACTCCTAAATGGACTCAACAATTGAAAAATCAAAAACCGTTTTCTCTTCTCATCAAATATACCGATTTCAAATCTTTTAAGGTCAAAGAAATCATGAAAACCAGCTCAAGTTCATAAACTTCTTAGAATCATCTAGGTTCATCATATAAAATATCATGAAAACCAGGAATGCGACAAAAAGGTATAAAATATTCCATTTCTAAAAGAGGGTATATATTTTATTTGTAAATGATTAGTTTATAGAGAAACTCAAAATTTTTTTACACAAATATATATTTGAAATATAATAGCTTAATTTTTCTGCCTAACGTATACTTTTACTGTTTAATAAGTGTATATTTATTATATGCAATTGTATATTTTAGTGTAATAGTGTATATTTATGCATGCAAACGTATATTTTTTCCATGATATGTGTGAGTTTGATACCTTAAAAGTCAAATCATAATTATAAAGTATAAACTGAAACATGGTAACAAAGAATATAACAAGTGATTTCTATTAAAATTAATAAAAAATATATTCAACATGATATATAAACATTCTTTGTTATTCTATCCAGAAAGTCTACATGTTCTCTTATTATGCCCAACAATTCCACAAAAGCTACAACACATTTTTTGTTTTAGATTTCCTCTCCCAAGCAGGACATATTCTCCGTTTCCTAGGCCTCTCCACCCTGTTGTTTACATCTGGAGGAAGTACAACTTGATCAGTATTGTCTCTGGGTACATCCCAAAAATTCTGAGATGACATCGGATATATGATGCCTTCATAGGCAGCTAACATTTTTTGTTTCGTATAGTACTTTGAACAAAAATCATGCACCATTCTATGAAACTTTTGAATGTATGCAAGAGCATGCCAACAAGGACATCCATCAAATTGAAATCGACTGCATGTGCATTCTTTCTTTTCCATATCGACTACATATTCATTCCCCTGGTGAGAAACTGTAACTAAATGGCCAATTGACGGTTCCACCTAATACATCATTAAAAACAAACATTAATCAATGTAAATAAACACATAGATACAAATAAAAAATATAATAAATATACTAAAAAAGATAAACCTTATATTTTGAAGCATAGTTGTAAGATTCGAGCAATATTTTCTCATGCCTTTACATTAAAACCTGTGCGAGTATTGATTACATCTCATCCATTGTAATGTTTGTAAGATGATTTACGTATTGACCATGATCATCTTGTAACTCACACATAACTTCATTTTCTAACCCACCTTAGTTTACACCCAAATCATAACTGATATTACGAGAAACATCAATACCTTATTCTACCACCGCAACACAAGAAAATATACCATCTAAGAAAATACACCATTTACCAATAGCTAGTACAAGAAAAGTATACCATTAAAAAAACATTTAGGTTATGAAAATACACCATTTTACAACATTCTAGTTATGAAATACACCATTTAGCAATAACTAATACAAGAAAAATATACCATTTATCAATAGCTAATACAAGAAAAATATAACATTAAACAACATTTTGGTTATAAAAATATACCATTTTATAACATTCTAGTTATGAAAATATACATTTAGCAATAGCTAATACAAGAAAAATATACCATTAAACAACATTTTGGTTATAATAATATACCATTTAACAACATTCCAGTTATGAAAATATATCATTTAGCAATAACTAACCCGTGAAAAATATACCATTAATCCTGAAAGCAAAAACATATTACATAATATTTCAATGAAAAGATTGTTACCATGATGATTAACTGATTCTTTCATAAGAGATTGGGTACAACGAGGATATTGCATTATATCCTCTATTTGAGATCTCAGGTATAGATAGAATTGCAATGACATATCATCATCGATTTCCAATGGAGGATTCTTTGCCTTAGGTTGATATTTCACTTGTATATCCTCTCTCATTTGGTCTAACCTTCAGACAACCAATTAGAATGCTTCTACATTCATCATAACCCGAATTTTTCGGAATTAGAATACACTTAGCATTGTACTTAATGAATTCATGTTCTGGACTCCAAAAACCATTGTGATGAACAAAAATAGCAATCGCATCCATAGCTCAGAAGGATTTTTCAAAAATCAATTTACCAAACCCAACAAATAAGAATGACTCTATTAAAACAAAAATGAATACGAGCGAAGCAGTTGTTGCTTATACAAATGGAACTAGAGGTTGTGTTGGAAAACGTGAATCTGAGTTGATATTGTCAATTCCTTGATCTCGAAATCAAATTATAATTGATTTCATGTTTATAAATAAAATTGAATCAGATAAAAACACCCACAATGAATGTTGAAAAGAAAACGAAGAAATTGAATCAAAGAAGAAATCGAATAAGAGAACATCACACATGAATTTTGAAGAAGAAATTGAAAGCGAGAAGAAGACTATAGAATAACTCTACTTGAATTTGATAACTGAAACACATAATCCCTTTAAACTAGTTAATATTGGATATATGGTATTTAATGAATTAATAATGTAAAAAGTGATAAGGAATAAATAAATTTTAAAAAGAAGTATTTAATACCATATTTAAAAATGGGCCATTTTTATAATTTCCAGCACTGAAGAGTATTCGTTCAAAAGGCGCGGCTCAAACTAGCCCAACAAACAAATTAATATTTCAAAGGTCTTTTTAAGAGTAAAAGGAAACATAGTTTAAATATTTATTGTAGAAAAATAAAATTCAATCAACGGCCGAAATAACGGCAAAAATTGAAGCAAACATGGGCAGGACAAGAACGTAATAACCGAAAAAGAAGGAGGGTAAAATCATAATTATATAAACCCCCAAAAAGCAGCAGAGAAGAAGAGGATAGTGGAGGGTAAATACGTTTTTCAAAACCCTCGCTTCGCCCTAACCTAAACCCCTCTTTCTCCGCCCTTAAGCCGTTCTTCCTCTTCTTTTTTTTCTGTTTTTCCATTAATGCAAATCCTAATCTTTCTTTCTCATCGTTTCTGATTTCATATATATATAGATAATAGGCCCGTTTAATCTATCTTTGTTTTTGTTGATTTTGAATTTGAAGTGTTAGGTGAGAGATGGTCGCCCGTGGTAGTAACTCTACTTCCGCGACGCAATCACAGTCACATATACTCTCTGCTGGAGTCAGAAAGACGATTCAATCAATCAAAGAAATTGTCGGCAATTTTTCTGATTCCGAGATATATATGGCTCTCAAAGAATACAATATGGATCCTAATGAGACCACCCAGAGATTGCTTCATCAAGGTCGGTTTTTTCACCGCTTGTTTTTGTGTGCATTACTGTTTTCTTAATTAATTTTTGACCGTCTCTCTGTTTTTGGATGATTTTCTTTTGCTTCTTGGCCTTCTTGGAAGATTTGGTTTTTGCTTTTATCGGCATTATCTCTTGTGGGTGTTAGTTGCTTTGCATTATATTCTAGTTTGTAAGTTTAAAATTGTTAAGTTAACCTGGGGCTGTTTTTATTATTCAATAGGATTTTGTGTTAAGAATACGATTCTCATTTGTTTTTTATGGGTTTCATTCGGTATGCTCCCATGCGTTTGAGTTCATATATGATTACTGTTCTTACATAGAATAATTTAAATCAACTGAATATTTTCTGCTAAGCAAGTTACATTTTTTATGTGCCTAAGAACAATTGGAAGTCTGATGGTTGAAGTTATTCCTACCACTCTTTTTGTTGAGTGGTAATGCATGTTGTTTTGATTTATGCTGTTGTTATGTCTACTTCTAATATATGGTTTTGAGAATAGTTTTTAGATCGTAGGACGTGATTTCTTTGCAATGCTGTGTTTATCTGCCAGGTTTCTCTAGTTCAACTGATGCATTTTTATATTCCTAGAATAGTATATATTGTGTTCGAGTTCCTTTTTCCTAAAAACTTTGAGAGGCGATGTAATTACCTTCGAGAAATCTTTTGATGAAAAATGCAGATTTTTTTTATGGCTTTACCATGTCAATTTCCCTCCCTGCACTGACTTCTTTTGTTTCTCTTTACTAATCAGTGGGTAATGCTTTATCTGTCATCCTGTAATGATAATATATCTTATTCTTAGCATATTTTTATTTGGTTTTTATCAGATACATATCATGAAGTTAAGAGTCGAAGGGACAAGAGAAAAGAGGTACAACTTTGTACCTATTTTGACTACAAGTAGAATGTGTCTGATTGATAAACTCTGATGCTTTTATGCATTGAGCTGTTTCATTATGAGTACTCATGCCTTTATCTAACCATCTTTTGATTGAATTGATATGCTTATGGCCTCAGAGTATGGGTTATAGGGGTCCTGTGGATGCAATAAAAAAATCTGAAAATGTGGTTCAAGGGATAAATCATCCTCCTATTACAGATCGCAATGCTCGCCAAGGACCACGCACTCGAACTGCTGCATATGGTAATGCTCGGACTAATAGAGAGTTCCGTGTTGTGAGGGACAACAGAGTCAACCAAAATACAACTGGAGAACCAAATCTTCCATTGCAGCAAGGTTCAGCTCCCCACAATGAAAATCAAGATGCTGTTGTTACTGAAAAAGGGTACCTAATTTGAGTTTTCTTGTTCTCTTCCTCCAATTCATGATGATTTAATTTTTGATGGTTGTAAAAATTCATTTCATTTGTGTTTAAGCATTTGCATTTATATATTTTTTTTATCTAAATCATTAGATTGGGGTGTTAAGTAATTTGTGGTCTCTGCAGAGTGGTTGCTTGTGGTTGTAGTACTGATTTGAGAATTCTAAATGTATTTTATGCTCATAATTGATTCGTAATAGTATGTCCAGAATTTCTTTGATGAAGTATGGACATCATGCATTTATTTGATACCCAAGGAAGGCACAATGTCTTTATAAGTATGCTGTACTGTAGCTCTTAAGAAATATGTTATTGAGTTTGCCTTAAATGATTACCATCGTTGTCCTCTTCTCATAATAATTTGAAACTATTTTATTAGTAAAATTTTAAGCTTTATTTTCTATAAATTGTGTTTGAGAGTTAATTGGTTTTTGTTCCATTCTATGTGGATTAGAATCATGCTTTTCGTTCCGCTTTTTCCAGCAACCTTGGTTTTTCTCTGTAACATGGTGCATCAGTTTCCTTCTATAACCTCCACCGCTTGTAGAGGTTTTTACCTGCTGAACATTTTTTAGCAGGTTCTTGACCGTTGCTTTTCAATGTTTTAGACTTTTAGCATATCTTTTCTTTAGCTTGTTTGTTAAATGTTACTTAATTGTAGTATTTCAAAATTTAATGTGACTTTTATTTGCTCTCAGTAGCTCATCTGGAAAGTCTGGCAATGGAAAATCTAATACTCGGACTTCGTCTCATGCTCCAATTGGGCATAGTGACTCACAGTCTAGGCACACCAGAGATTCTGTGTTGAACTCCACGGAGAGGAAAGTAGCATTTGATGAAAAGAGAGCTGTAACCCCTAATGCTTCTTCACGAGCACAAGGGACAAAACCTAATCCTCAACGTCATTCTGCATCACTGCCCCCCAGCAATTCTGTTGTTGGCGTATACTCCTCTTCAACAGACCCTGTTCATGTGCCATCTCCTGAATCCAGACCATCTGCTGCAGTTGGAGCTATTAAGCGTGAAGTTGGGGTGGTTGGTGGTCGCAGGCTGACTCATGAAACTGCAGCGAAAAGCACATCCACATCTACCAGTTCTTTATCAAATGCGGTTTTGGGAAGGGATGTCACGTTGTCAGAATCATTTCGGCCTTTCGTTACAATGTCCAGCAAGAGCGATGAAGTAGGTCAAACTGCTGCTACTGAATCTGTTATTCCAAATACATCTGTGAGCAGATCGTTTTTAAGCAATCAGTATAGCAGGCCACATCAAGCAGCTTTGGGTCATCAAAAGGGTAATTCTTCTGGAATATATTCTTTGGTAAATCAAACTTGAAAGTTGAAATATAGTTGGCCTTGGCATTTCTTTTGCTTTCCTTTTCTGTTTGTTGCTTTTGATACCTCTTGTTATTGATGCATTTATATTAATCCACTTCGACCAGGGATCAATGCTTTAGTTCTTTCCTTCTTAACATAATGTGTCGGGTACCATGTATGTTTGTAATTTTGTTAATGACTAGTTCTTCCATGGTTATTCTATTGACTCCATTTCTTGCGAAGATAGAATTTGTTTTTTAGAGTACATTGAGTTTTTGATTATGCATAATGGAAGTTATGATGTGTCTCTATAGTGCTTTTCTGCTCATGTGCTTGGTTATAAATTTATTAGTATAGTAGTTACTGTTTTATTGAAGTTCTTCGTATCTGATCATGACTAGTTTTGGGGGTGGAAAAATTGATCTTCACATGGAAATGGCAAATTGATATATTTTTCGTTAATTTTTTTAAGGAAATTATTGAGGATATTATTGACCCTAAAGTACTATAATTTACTGTTATCTTTCTTTGTAGCTGCTCAGCATAATAAGGAATGGAAGCCAAAAACAAACCAAAAAACAAGTATTGATAGCCCTGGAGTGATTGGAACACCTGCAAAATCTAACTCGCCTCAATCTGATAATTCTAAGGAATCGGAGTCAGGTACAGCTGATTTGCAGGATAAAATTTCGCGAGTGAACATCTCTGAAAATCAGAATGTTGTCATAGCTCAACATATTCGGGTGCCGGAATCTGATAGGGTCAGATTAACCTTTGGAAGTTTTGGGGTGGATTTTGATTCTACTATTGGTGGTGCAGAAGAGTCTCATGAAAAATCTAACGCAAGGTTTGTGATATTAATGGATTATGATAAAAAAATGTGTACCATTTGATTCTAGAGTATAATACAGAATTCTAGTATATTAATTAGAATGAAAAGTAAAAATGGTTATACAGGTCTCAATTAAGACAAGTTTTGAGCATTATGCTTATCCGTGTCCAGTGGCGTGCTTGATACTTTAATTACACATTATTGCCTATTGAATAAAATTGCTGTTTTATTTCTCATTACTTTATCTAAAACTCCGATAATAATGGCAGCTTGTCAGTATCTCCACCAGAGTCTTCCAATGATGATGCTTCTGCCAACAAGCAGGTAGAGCTAGTAGATGAACGAGTTAGAAGTTCTGAATCCAATTCGTCAGATGCATCTCGTGTGGTGTCTGAGCATCAATTGGCTGAAATATCTCCAAGTCCTCCAAATATGGACAGGTATGCTGATATTGGCTTAGTTCGGGATGATAGCCCGTCATCATATGCTCCTCATGCATCACAACAGCAGCAAGATCCTCCTGAATTACAAAGCTTTTCTGTGAGTTCATGTATTTATTGTTAAAAGCTTCTAGTTGAAGTAAACATTGTCGTTTAGTTTAGGACCTGCTTGAAAAATAATTTTGATATTTATTATGTCTTTTTGTGTCCAAGCAGGCTTATGATCCCCAGACTGGTTATGACATGTCTTGTTTCAGACCGACAATTGACGAAGCTGTTCGAGGACAAGGCCTGCCGTCACCACACGAGGTAATTTTGTGTAGTATCTATTTGTTGGCTATCCATTTTGTCTGCTCACAATGTAAGCATGAATGAAATGTTGGTCTGCTATAATCTGTTGCTGGTTTAATTTTGTCTTGTAGATTTAAAGGTTATTTTGATGTAAAGTCTACTGCCTAGAGCCTTTTTATGATGATTTTTAATATGGAAAAAGACAACTTGGGCATTGTTATGAGTTATTACAACCTATGTTTGGTTGCTAAGAGCATATGATCAATTATGTTCATGCGATGCTGATGCTTGTGTGTAGGAACTGTTGTAAAACCTGTCCATCATCTTGTCAGCTTACTATGGAATTCATAAACTGAATTTCATCTCTCTTAGTTTATACTGACATTATCTTGATTTTCTTCTGCAGGCCTTAATCTCACATACAGCAAACAGTATGCCAGCTTCGACAATACCCATTTTACAACAGCATCAGCAGCCACCAATGACCCAGATGTACCCACAAGTTCATGTGTCACATTTCGCTAATCTGATGCCATATCGTCAATTCCTTTCTCCCGTTTATGTTCCGCAGATGGCCATGCCTGGCTATTCTAGTAACCCTGCCTATCCCCATCCATCAAATGGCAACAGTTATGTGCTGATGCCTGGCGGCAGTTCGCATCTTGGTGCAAATGGCTTGAAATATGGAATCCAGCAATTTAAGCCACTTCCCGGTGGCAATCCCACTGGATTTGGAAGTTTCACTAGCCCGACAGGGTATGCGATGAACGCTCCTGGTGTTGTTGGAAGTGCAACTGGCCTTGAAGATTCATCACGAATCAAGTACAAAGATGGGAATATCTATGCCCCTAATCCACAGGTACCATTTACTTAGTTCAACATGGATGAATTAATGGCCTTGCTCGTTCTGCTAGACTTAGGGTCAGTTTGGCTGCGCTTTCCCAAGCTGCTTTTTTTGAAAAACTTCAATTTCAAGCTTTTCCTATAAGCAACATACTTGTTTTTGGAAAAAACAAGTCGGACAGTTTTTAATTAAATAGTATGATTGACCAAAATTTGTTGTTCAAAGCCAAAATATGTAGTTCTATTTCTATAAAAATTTTGTGAGAGCAACTTATTGTGACAACAAATTGAAAAGCAATACCAAACATGCCCTTAGTTGATTTAACTCTATTACAGTTTCTCCAATTCTTAGTTAGTTCCCACAATCAATATCTTATCCTATTTATTGAAATATTTTTCTACTTGAACTAGTAGTTGTCACCAGTTATGCTAGCTTCAAGATTCTTGTGCTTTATTTGTCGTCTTCCAATTATAGTTGTCATAAATACATTTGACTTTAAATTTTTATATGCAGGCTGAGACATCTGAAATTTGGGTTCAGAATGCAAGGGAGCTTCAAGGTTTGCAGTCTGCTCCTTACTATAACATGGCGGGGCAAACGCCTCATGGGGCCTACATGCCATCCCATAGCGGCCACTCTTCGTTTAATGGAGCCACGCAATCTTCTCACATGCAATTCCCGGGATTATACCCAGCACCTCCCCCGACGCCTGCTGCAATGGCAAATCCGCACCATTTGGGTCCAGTTATGGGTGGTAACGTTGGAGTTGGGGTCGCTCCAGCTGCACCCGGCGCACAAGTTGGTGCTTACCAGCAGCCTCAAATGGGTCACTTCAACTGGACAACCAACTTCTGAAAAAAAAACCCGTAAATGTCAATCTAACCCCTTTGGTTTGTAAGGGACTCGAGTAGTAATACAAAGTTTAGCTTTCTTTTATGAAAAACGAGTAACCCACATAATCTTTTTTTCTATCAATGCATATCTTATGTTCAGTTTTCAATATATTTTTTTTATTTATGCTTGGTATAAACGTCTACTTTTATACGACCCTGGGTTATTTCCCGGATCTTCAAGTCCGTGCAACTGGTTAACAAGAGTTGGTGGGTTTTAAAAGCAGTGTCATCGATTTCAGGTACGATTACTTGTGACTAGGTATAGCATGTTGAGTATGATATTTTGAAATTGAATTCGGGGTCATGTGCTAGTAAAAGATATGATGATGAAGAATGCTTTACGTGGTGTAATGGGTAGTATGCAAAAGAGACAACAAAGATTGTTTCTTTTGGTTTGTAGTGTGCCCTTTTATCAGAATGTTGTGGTCTCTTTAAGAGATGAAATGTGCTTTCTTTGTTCCTAGGGATTGCCACATTTTGCTTTTCCATGTTTCATGCTCTTGCCCAAGCACTAGCACACCCTACTTTGCTTAAAGCATCTGCGCATTTGCATTCATTCCTTTATTTGCTTTCTTTTTTCCTTTTTGTTTTGTACTTCACATCCATGAATCCCATCTGCTTGGCTAAGTTTGCTTTTCAAATTTTTGAGTGGCATTTTTCTCAATTTTGCTTAACTATACAAGTTCCATGTTCTAGTGCATGCAATAATCTTTCACTTAGGAAAATTAAGTTAAACTTGGAATTTCCTGTTTTACCAGTTCAATTATTGGTTAGGCTGGGAAATTTTTTTGAGGGGGAGTTGGTCTTATTCCTGGTGGTAATTCGTGTTTGGACATTAACGTCTGTAATGTACATTCTAAGGTTGCGCAAAATCTTTCAGACACTTGCATTTTCCGTTACTTTTCTTGGAAACCCGTACTTACATTATATTTGGTGGTTCCGAATTTCGTTGGTCCTTTAACTCTTTACATTTTCCTAATGTCACCTTATATTTGGTTACGACAACAAATTAGTTCCTTAAATTCGAGTGAAGTATCATTTTCCCCTTCAACATTGGATGATTCAAATTACCTCACCACATTTGTATTGTACAACATAAGAAATGAAAAGTCATAGGATACAAGTATGTTCGAGAAGTTAAGGTAGGATGATTCGAATTGGATTTATGTGCAATAGAGTGGGAAAAGCGGCAAAGTTTGCACGTGTAAGATCTGACAGAATGCGTGGTGTGGTCCTCCACGTAGGAGCATGCCTTTCTTTTTCTTCTGTATGTATTCATGAGAAAAGAAGAAGGGAGATTATGATGAATTATTGATACACTCGTGCAATATTTCAATGGTGGCCTCTCTGCCTAAAATTCAGTAACTGTGACATGGATATGCAAGGCTAATAGATCGTATTTAAGATGTTTAAGGGATTTGAAAAAAGTGAAAAAGATTCCTTTTTGAAAGAGCTATATACTGGAAAAATATGAGATGATCTCTCTTTAACTAGGCTAATAGATCGATGGACATGTTAAGATAATTACACATGAACACTTCTACAATGGCTGAAAACTAATCAGTTTGGATTGTTGTGATATAGAAACACTAATTAAAGATAATTACACATACACTTTTACAATGGCTATTAATGGTATTGGTAATATGATAAGTGCAAATAATGTCGTTGCAATTTAGGGTACGTAATGGAGCTATAAGGATTAATTGGGTGTCCCACTATAGAAATGGACTTGCACAAAAATGATGGAAGCATGGTCCTTCTTAACCATGATTTCTAATACTTTAGCTTTGTCATGAGAGGTTTGGAAGCTAGTTTTGCACTTATACATATGGTTCTTTCGTAATGAGTAATATCTAGGGGCAATGCCCCGCACAAGCACTAGCACCGTTTCCCTAGCCAATGGTGAATCTCTTAAAAAAATTTGAGTTCGCACGTATAATCTCGGATAAATATGATTATAAAATATCGTTGGAAAATTTTAATCTAAGCTGTTGAGTGGTTCAGATTTAAATTCCTTTAAGAAATCAACTTTACATCACTTAATCTATATCATGAAATTTAGGTTTAGTGACTATTATTTTGTTAGTAGCAGTCGATAATATCCTTTATGAACTCCACCCATCCAACCATATAAATAAACGATGATACATTTGATGATGCATTTTTGTGTAATTGTAGAATCCACTAAGCATTTGGAATAGACTAGTTTTTGAAACCCATTGGTTTCATGAGTACTCAAAACCAAAGCAAAAATTTTGTATGAGTTGGTGGTTTTCATGACCTATTTTGATATCATTTCCTACAACTACCTCTTCCCAAGTGCATTCACTAATTATTTCTTTGCTTCCTCTTCTCCACAACTTTCACTTCATGAGTATCAAACTACACATAATTAATTTTGAAGATACATACATCCGTAGGTTCAATATTGAAACACCTTCAAACTAAAATATGAAATTACTGAACCATATAATTTCTAAAAATATTGAGATCAACCTCTTATATTAATAAGATAAGTTGAATCTTAGCTTTTATATTGATTTTAACACATTATATTTCTAAGGATGGTGTTGACCATGTCACAACCACCCTTTACCTGTTGAAGAATATCATATTTTTAAGTTTTGCTGGCAGCTAAGCCCCGATAGCTAAGTCAATGTTGATCTTCTGCTTCCATTTAGAGAAGTTCTTTCGATAATGATTATAAAGCGGTGTGTTGAAGGTTTTAACCTAAAATCAACAGAAAAGAAATTTAAAAGCCGCACTTGCCGTAAAATCAAATTTTTCTGAAGGATTTTCAAGCCGCACTTGACGGAACACCGAGTTCCCCAGGGTATCCTCAAGTTAAAACTTGAAGGATGTTAATCGAAATAAAGGTTATAAAATTCAACACTCACAAGAAAGAAAACATATTTTGATTGATAAAATTTCTGATTCACAAAAATAAAATAAATAAATTCTAAACTAACCCTAATACTAATGTGATAAGTAGTAGTATATAATAAAATACTAGTAAATAAATCCTAACACTAATTTAATGGAAAAAAATAAATAATATAGAAATCTAAATACTAAACCTACTTTAAAGAGGAATAAAATATTAAAAAATATTAACCTACATTTCTAGCAAGTCCAATCATTTTTCCCATTTTTCATTTTTCAAATCTTATTTTGTAGAATCTACAGTATTTTTTCTCAAATCATCTTTCCCATTTTTCATTTCCCAAATCAAATCCATTATAAAATAATAATATTTTATTATTAAACGAACAAAATGTACCACAAAACAAAAACTAAAAATAATAAAAAAAGTAAAAAATAATATTATTTTATTCAATTCCCCATATTTAAAAAACACCATTTTGGAAATATACCATACGAAGAATGATTGGACTTGACTATTCTCCATATTCATTATCTATTTTGGAAAATTGTCCAAAATAAGGAACCATTGAACTTGCCAAAACTTTTTAAAAAAAAAGTTTCCTCGTCACCTTTAGTCCCCGAGGATATGACATGAAAATTCATAAGCAATTGGACAAATACAATAAGTGGCAAACAAATAGGTATATTTTCAATGTGTCAAATATCTACCCTAAGGTATATGGGAATGGTGGAGGAATTAAGCCACTATAAACGGTGTGTTTTGATTCCTTCTAATGTGTGGGGTGATGGCAGTGGAGAAATAAGTGAAACAACTTTGTATTATGGTATAAGACTGGTCAAATCTTCACTTAGTAGTTGGATTTTGGGTCCCCAATTTGGTCATTCCATGATATGAATGGAATCTCTTAATTTCTCATTCACTCACCCTTCATTATATATCTAAGGAATCTCTTAATTTCTTCACAATTATAGTCTTTGTAATGTTATCTTGAAATGGCCAATCTTTTCCAAATTTTGTTTTCTTTTAATAATACTATATTTTGCAAGAATTAATTGCATTTTAAACAGTCAACATGGATTCACAAAGCTAATATAACGAGTGCTTGTTAGAAATCATGCAAATTTGATTTAACATTTTAAGTTGAACACTATTGATAGTTTTCTTAAATCAACATTTTAATTTTTCCTTTTATTAAACAACCTTATATTTAATGCTTGATTATAAATTTAATTACCAACACCACATAAGTAATAAAAAAAAGTTTGCACGTGCATTTCAATTCATCTCTTTGATTGATATATGCTATTCATATTTAAATATTTATAATAATTGATTTATTTTGAAAATAACATGGTTTTGATGTCGCAAGAACTATTGAGTTCTCAATTCAATCCATTAATATTGCTATTTTTAAAATCAAGATTAAAACACAAACATTTCAACTAGGTTTGTATCTCCGGAAACTTAACAAAAATATTATATCAATGTGTGTGTATATATATATATATATATATATATATATATATATATATATATATATTGGTTACTTGATTATAAGTTGTAGCTCTACTTTTGATTCATTAGACTCCTAAACAATATGCTACTGTAGTACTTATTATTAATAATGAAAAAATTTTCTTGTGTTTGAAGGAAGATAAAAGAGAAAAAATATTATTTTTTGAATGATGATGAAAAAATAATCTAGAGATGGCTTCGGCTTAATTGGCTTTGCACACGCTTGAATAACTTTTGAAGCTTTTTCTTTTTTACAACTTTGTTTAAATAAATCTCACTTTTCATCTTTCTAGCACACCAATTTCCCTTTCCTGATCCTTCATTCACTAATCAAATCATGTCAAATTTATCCTATTTTCTTTTTTTCTTTTCAACTTATATATAGGATGATATTTACCCACATATTTTTATTTGAGATTTAGTTATATTAAAGGTTTCGCATTCCTCCCAAAAAATATATCTAATGATATTCGAACATAAATCTTCTCTCAGGTACTCAATTTATGTTACCATCTAAATTACTGCACATATTGTTCCATCTAAATGGATTGCTAGATATAGTAGAACCTTGTTAAATTAATACTTGATAAATTAATAATCTCGCTAAAATAATAATTTTCTCCGGTCCCTAGTTGGGTTCAACGTGGTAAATTAATAATTCACTAAATTTATAAGATAATACGAAAAAATAAATTCATATAGGTTTTATTTGACATATAAATTAATAATTCATAATTTGTAAAAATATATTTCATATAATTCATAACTAATCTAAGAAGATTTTTGAAAATATGAATCTAATGTTACTTGTTTCTTTTTAAAATTAATATCCCCTTGAATCTTATCTCTA
>CATIWQ010203264.1:0-10097 GCA_949673415.1 Euphorbia schlechtendalii | reverse complement strand
CCCCGCCCGACTATAATATATATATATAGACACACACATAAATGTGTGTATTATTATGTTTAGTATTAATTTTGAATTTTTTATTTATTTTTTAATAAAAAATTGGTATTAAATTTAATTTTTCTAAGATTTACATGTAGTTAGATAATTATTCCATTTTTACATATATTTAGTCAATAAAAAATTTAAAAGAAAAAATTAGTATGAACTATGAACCGAGTTTGAGAATGATCTTACAAGCCCAATCCGAGTCCAGCCAGAACTCAAAGTTTTAAAGTGTGGACGGACTAGGTTTGAGTTTATGTTTTTTATGCAAAGCCTAATTGAGTCCGACACAAACCCGACCCAACCCGCGCGATGAACGGGTCATTTGGCATGCATGAATAAAATAAAATATATGGATCAAAATTAATCAAATTAAACGGTAGAAATAATGAAACAAATTTTTGTGGAGATGGAAAATTAGCCGAGCTTTTGTATTTATGAATTTTTAGTTTGATTCGAGTTTGAAATTATGGTTCAACCTTGAATTATATTATATAGGATCTCATTTTTCACGAGTTAGACACGTGTAATTATCTATTTGTTTCGCAAAGCTGGTTTTTTAAAGAATGAGCTATTTATTATGTTTAGAAACAAAATAACAATAGTAATTTAATGTATTATATGCACTCGAAAAATTTAGCTATCAAACAAGATGCTCACAGGCAGCTCGACTTATTTAAAGTCCAAGTCAAATATAGACACTAAGCCTTTTCTTTTGTTTATTTAATTTAAATGCTATCAGCACTTCAAAGTCAATAAAAAAATTGTATACGATCCGCAAATTAGAAAGTGCTTATCAACATGATGATTATCATAAAACCAATTAGCCTTAATTAGGTGAAGTGTAGTGCATGCACTTTTTTATTTACTATATATTGTTGCATTAATTTGGTAAAGACCGTGAATCTAAATAAAAATTGTGATGATGAGACATGCACAACCCACTTGCATATCAATTGTCTTTCTTATTCTTATAACTATTTGAAATAAGATTAAAGTATCATGATTGTTATATTAATTAACACATTATCCAACTTTAATTACACATAAATAAAAACATGTCAAATCGTCAAATTGCACACATGATACTGAATAATGAGCCCATGATGTGATGCACAATATATTTATACAACTCTTTCAACTTGTCAAGTTGTATAGAAAAGGTCTTCAAATTGAATCAATTAAGACAGCTGCATATCTGTCAGTTGGAAGAAGAAAGAAGAAGAATGAAGAAGAAGTACAAATTTTGGGGTGGACTTAATAGATTATAAGAATTGTAGGTGTTTTAGCCAAATCCTACGTGGAGGAAGTATGGTTCAATTTGGACTGGAATGTAGTAATGTTAAAAGGTAGGGAGTTAATGTCCATTGAATTAAATTAAAGGGACCCACTGGAATTTTGGGGTTGAGAAATTGATGGATGACGTGGACTCATAGGTTTCAAACAAACGAAGACTTTATCTCTATCTATGGTTGCGCGCAATAACACCTTTTCGGAATAAGTTAGTATTAACTCTAGGTTAATATTCTCATTCTAAAATTTTTACAAAAATCAATAAATATATATATTATATTATAAAAATATTAGTTAATGCCTTTTACTTTATCATAAAACTTAATTTTTTACTTAATTATTATTACCATTTAATTTCATTTATTCTTAATCTCTATCGAATTAATACAAGTATAAATTAGAAAAAATGTATTAAATTTTATATTGATGTTTGAAATTGACAAATAAAATTAATAATAAAATATCAAGTAAAATGATTTTTTTTACATCTAAGAGTATAATATTTGGTAAAGATTGAATTGAACTTTCTTATTTTTAAAGAATTAAAGTGACATTTTATCAATTTTATTATTTATGGGTTTGTAACAACAAACTCAAACTTCTTGAATTTCATAACATTGATGGTTACTAAACCAAAACCACCTCATAGGTACCTTTTTATCCCTTTATTATTGTTCATTGTTGTTGGAAAAAAAATTAAAAAAATTAAAAAAAAATTATTTAGTAATTATGACATAACATTGTAAACTTTTGTTTGATAATGTAAAGGAAAAATAAAGAAAAGAGGAGGGAGTTATAAGAAAATGGTAGAATATGGGTAGTTGAAGGATGCATTACATTCTGCACGTGCTATCTTTCGAGTTATTTCTATTTTCAATTCAATTTAACTTCATATATTTTATGTGGATCCGGATCTGGACCCGGACCTCCATTCGGTGCTACCTCCTCACCAGTCACCACCCTTTTTGTTTATTTTATTTTTGTTTTCCAATTTTATCAATTTCACTTACAATTTGTAATTTGCTCATATTACAAGTTTATTAAACTAAATCATTGTTTCTAATGTAAATGATCATTCAAATGGTGATTCTACATGTTTTAAAATGCTATTTTCCTGCATTATATATTTGTGGATTCAATAAACGGCTTAATTAGATACAAGAATTGTGTTTAACTATTTCCTTTAAATTAATTAGAAAATATTTTATTGTTTTTAGGTGTCAAGTTCACAATAATATCCATTAAAGAGTTAAGGGCGTCAAATAAGTGATCCTTAAATGAGTGTCTTCTTGACCTAAAAAAATTCTTTTTCAAATTGCACACAAATAATCAATTTAAAAAACGGATATAAATTATATACCCGATCGAATAGATACAATCACAATCAATTGGAGATGCTTTTTATATTGAAGAGTTCATAAGAAACCTATATCACTCAACAAAGAGAATTTATAGAGTCTTCAAGTATTTTCAACTAAAATATTTTGTTTTTGAATCGCTAGTGGAAAAAACAAGAAACCTAAAACAAAGACCAAGTAAAGTTAATGTCGTTTTCATCCACTCAATGAGAACAATAAAGTACAAGTGGATGATAATTTATTCCACTTGAAGTTTCACCTCATCTACAAATATATATTTTCTAAACACAATTTGGTATAAAATATATTTTTTGATTATTGAATTTGACTATAAGATACATTAAAGAAAAATTAAGATATTGTAATTTTGAAAATTATTTTCATACTACATTGTATATATTATATACACGGGCACTGTCACATGTGTGATAATTGTTCATGTTTGTACTTTTTGTTATTATTTCAACTTCAAAAATGTTAGTAAGTTTTTCAAAAACAAACTTCACGAAATCAAGATCATAAAAATTTACAAGACTACAATTGTAAAAAGCAAAGACCATTCTCCCCAACAATAGCGACACTCATTTTAGCACCTTATGTATTAAAAAAGTTATAACACAGGTAGAAAAGGTAAAAAACGAAAATACATTAATAAAACTAGATTGAAACTATTCATAAAAAACTACTTCAATTTACCGAAATAAATTAAATGACATCATTAAAAATAGTTGTTAATTAGTTTTATTTCACAATTCATACAATCAATTAAAAATATTTTATTAATTTGTCTACATATAAAATATTGAGAATCAAAATTGAATAGAATAATTTTTTCTAAGAATATGGATTTTGAAAAAATTGTACATCGAATCCATAACCTTTCATCTTCATTTTGTTTCTAATTGAATTATGATTAACCATTGGCTGAGTTTAAGTATTTCATTGACTTCACTTTACAAATAATAACAGTGAAAATATCCCCAAAATGGGTAAAGTTTCAAGTTTTCAAAAAAGTTCAACACGAAATAAATTGGTAAAAGCAATAAATATAAAGAAAGCCAAAAAAACCATTATATTATATGTGGCCGATAAATAAGACCAATAGCAGAACAAAGAACCTTCTGGACTCACCAAAATATCCCAATCTCCCTTCTCTCATCCAATCTCTACCGTCCACAATAATTCCACCTTCTCCCTCAGATATTTCCCATTTTATTTACTCCATTATAATATTCAATAAAATATTAAACTAAATTAGAATTACATTTCATTAACTTAACAAATTCTATAAATGGCCCACTTCTGGAGAATTCTTGGGGTCTTGGCTCTTTTGAAGAAGAGGGCAAAATTTTTTTATAATTATTATTTTTCTCCCTTTCTTTCCATTCTTTACCCCCACGGAAACAATTTCTTTATTTGGAAGATGTAATTTTTCTCTCCGATTTTGATTGCTTAAACCAAACACTATTCATATAAAGAGAGTTTGTTGTGTATTGGCTAGTACTGGTCCTGAATCTGGTGTAATAACAAGAACAATCAATTTGTCGACAAAGCAAGTATTTTTACAGTGAATTTAGGGATTTTGATTTGTGGGATTTTGATTTAAGGAGTTTTAGATTGTGGGTATTTGTTCTTTTTTTTGTGTCTGATTGATAATAAGAATGGCAAACAGAGAAGATAAAAGCAAAAGCAGAGATTTCTATCAAGTTTTGGGTTTGAAAAAGGAATGCACTGCATCGGAGCTCAGAAATGCTTACAAGAAACTAGCACTGGTTAGCCTTTGTCTCTTACTAATTTTTTAATTCATTTTATGGATTTTCATTCATGAGCTGATTCTAATAATGGGTTTGCTCTGTATTTTCTAAAAAGTCAGAGAATTTTTTTTGGATTTTCCAGGAAAAATTGACGTATTAGTAAGAAAATTTGTGTTTGTTTGAAATAGAGATGGCACCCTGATAGATGTGCAGCCTCGGGGAGTTCAAAATTTGTAGAAGAAGCTAAACAGAATTTTCAAGCTATACAACAGGCCTACTCTGGTAATTTGCTAACAAATGTTTTCTTATTTTAAAAGATTGAGCATTTAATTTTTCAATTAGATGCACGTATTTATATTGTATTATACTATTGGTGTTGTTATAGGTATTTTTTAATGAATGTATGCATTATTGTTGATTTTTAATAAATTGTGTCCTGTTCTGCTTCTGAACAGTTCTGTCTGACGACAACAAGAGGTTCTTGTACGATGTAGGTGCTTATGACAGTGATGACGACGAAAATGTAATTATTATTTTCCTTGGATTTTTGCAATTCTTATTTTAAGAAAAATAATAAATTTCAGCAAAAATAAATGAATTATGTGCCGGCAGAAAATATTTTAAGCACTCTATTTTTGCTAGAAAAAATAAAACTTTTGTAGATTTAATTTCAGTTTAGGTTAACTAAAAAACATTTTTATGTTTTTGTTTTAATTTGGATCTATTTTGTTTTAAGGTGTGTTATCTTTGTGCATTATTGTTATGGTACTGACTATAGATCGATATTTTTTTGGAGGTCTTATAATTAAATTTGGATTGATCTGTAAAACTGGTTTATTAATATGTGCAGGGCATGGGTGATTTTCTTAATGAAATGGCAGTCATGATGAACCAAACTAAGCCCAATGTAAGTCTTAATTAATGCCAACCATTATTGAAGTAGATTTTATTAATTTTGTGCCTGTTTTCATTGGAATTTGAGCTACCCTTTTGCAAAATCCTATGTAGTTGACAACTATGGAAAGGGGAATTAAAATATTATATTTTATTTTGTGAAATGAACTCTAATCATGGTATTATTGGAAATTTAAGTTCACATTTAAAGGTTATTGTATGTATATCTAGATACAATAATTTTGTTAGCACCTATACAAGGATCCACACATGGTATGGGACCCACCTAACTGTATAAATTTGTCAGATACTTTTTATGAATTTATAGCGATGTGATGTCCTACTTGTTCATATCTATGAATTCCAACATTGTATGTAAATGGGCCCAAATGAAAAAGACTAGCAAATGGGCCCATTCTTGTACTTTCGGGGCCCATACCTATGAGACTTTGTGAGATGGAACAAATGATTGAAAAAATTAACAGGAAAATAGGGAAGAGAGTTTTGAGGAATTGCAAGACCTATTTGAGGAAATGTTTCAGGACGACATAGGATCGTTTCGAGACAGTTTCGAAGGAGGCCCCAACTCTTCTTACAGCGGACCGAGTTCGAGTTCGAGTTCGAATTCCAGCAGTAATCATAACTCGGCCGGTTTCGATTCCGGGGACAATTCTTCTCCGGCCTTCATTTTTCACCCTCAGAAATTCTGTTTAGGGGTAAGCCAACGGAATTCTAGTAAAACGTAAAAGCGATTGCATCGGTCGATTCATTTTATATGGAAATTGCGGTGTATATGAAGTCAGGTGGGACAGCAACAAAGTTTCAAGAGGGGGAAAGGAGCAAGAAGAGGAGTTGGAGGAGTCGGAAATAATAGCAGGCAGACAAGTGCCGGGAAACAAAATGGTTTCCTCTGGCATTAACAAGTTTCAAAGTCAACAAGAACCAAAAAAGAACCAAGGCCTTAACTTTTCGTATGATGTATAAATTATTAATGTCTTGTTAAATGGGTAAGGATCATTGTTCATTGTAATTGTTGATGATGATCGCATCTCTTTGCAATCCAAATTTCGGTTTATTACATTGGGCTGAGTCTTGTATCGTTCAATTTCCCGAAAGTTTAGGAGTTTGTGTTTGATTTTTTCTTTTTTTTTTTGCCAAAAGTTGTTCTAGCCCAACAAAAGTGCCAATTTTAACATGTGCTCAACGTATTTCGTAAGAAATTTATTAGAGGCTCTCTACTTTTTAAGTTTTTTCTGAATTGAGGTTCTGGGTTGAACCCAAATCCACGACAATAATTGGTCATATCCCCTCTTGTGGGCTTTAAATATAGGAGTGCTGTAACTGATAGAATAAGAAAATAATTTTGAGAAGTATTTCTCTGTTTCTGTCAATATAAAATTTAGATAATTGTAAATCAAGGAAATGTTACCTACCGCCCGTATTCTGCAAATTAATGGCTTTTAGCAGAATTTTTGAAGTAAAACTAATTAATCGACGCAGAGTTGGTCAGATGTAATTGCTTAGGTCTTCTCTTTTTAACTTTTGTGAAATAAATTTATTCTATTTCAATGTAATTTTATATTTGTACATTCATCTAATTTTGCTGATAATACTTTATAAAATAATTTTGTAGTAATTTTTTATGTTTAAAAAATGAATTCATATAAACGATTTTTAACTTTTTGTACATTCTTTTAAAATTTCAAATCAAGTATTTTTTGTGGTTATTAAAATAGTTTATGTGCATAGGATCTTTTCTTTTCAACTTATTCAAGCTAATTCAGGTCAGTTCAATTTATATGAAATAATTAAGTTTCAGTTCAGTTTCAGTTTAATTTTATTATTCAATTTAATTAATATTAATATTCCTAAATAATAAATATTAACTAATAATATTTTAAAATTAATAATAATTATTATTTTTAATAAATAATTTTATTTTAATGAATGAATAAATTAAATTAATATTTTTTTGAATATTGATCGCAATTAAAATAATAATAAAATATCAAATATTTATATGTAATAATAATAAAATTAATGTCAAATGAAATATAAATATAATGACGATAACAATGTGATAGCTTGTAATGATAATTTTAATAATTATTATAATTAATGATTATTTATAAATGTTATTATAATATGATATTCTCTCATGTTCCTAATATTTTTCATTCTAGATTTTTTATCAATACCAATTTATTTTATCCCTTTTACTTTATAATAAAATTCTCTTTCTTCCTAACTACCAACGTATAAATTAATCTACACTTAATCTCTTTCTTAATTAATGTAAGGGTAAATTAGGAAAATCTTGTTAAAAAGTGTATTGATATTTTAAAATCACAAGTATTAGGAATCAAAGTAAAAAATTAAAAATGATAAATATTAGGAAACGAAATGTTATTTTAAAATATATGAATTAGCGTGATATTACAAGCATTATGATAACTTGTAATAACTTCAACTAATACTATAATTAATGATACCACATTTTTCGGTGAAAATGGATTTTTGAAATTATTGCACATTAAACTCAACCGCATAACATTTCACCGCTAATAATTTGAGAGGTACTGCTTCATTTTCGTTCAGGTTAAATTGAATAGGTTGTTTCTATCCATTATTATTTTTACTTGCTAGTTACTATTGTCAAGCCTGTACATGACAAAAATATTAAACTAATATTGTTTGGTTATTTATTATTTTCAGAAAATGAATGAGCTAATTTGCTTCGCGAGAAAACAAATTTATAAAATTTGTATTAACTATATTACACTATGTTCTCTCAAACTTGGAATATATTAACAAAAAACGGAAAATCATATTACAGTTATACAATTAAGAGCATCTTTAGTCGATAGTAAATTTTAGGGAAATACAACCAGATGCCTTTTTTGTCCAAAATATTTTTCTTTATATAATAAGGAAATACTATTTCTCGTTTTGTCCTTTTTAAATTTTTATTTTTCTTTTGTGATTACTGTTCTTTCTTCTTCCTCCATCTCTTTACTTCTATTTTGTCACTTCTTTGACATTATTTCTTGCCCTACCTCTCTTTTAAGTTCTCTTCTTCCCTCATCGTTGCATCTCAACCCCGATTATCATCTCACTGTCGCATCGCTCCTCCTATTGCCATTGCGTTTCTCCTCTAGCTGTCGTGCCACTCCTCCGAAGCTAAGAAGGTTACCGGCAACGCTAAGTCAAGATTTAATCACAATACTTCGTCGTATCCTACTTATGAAGAGGTGTTTTTTTTGTTAACATGCACAATTTAAAGATTTGAATTTTAAGCAATTTATTTTTAAGATTGAATGTTTGGTTGTTATTTTTGGATCTGATTTTTTTATTGCTGATGATAAATGATGCGATTGTGACTTTGAAAGAGAAGACCAACACCATGTGCTAATATTTAAATTATTGTAATTAAATGTTTGGTTATTACAGTAGGATATGGTTTTTTTTTGTTTGATTTCAAATGATCAAGGATGCAATTGTGACTTTGAAAGAGAAGATTACGTTTAGTCAATTTGTGATTACGAAATTCGTCAAGGGGAAGTATAAGCAACTGCCAGCAATTTTCAAGAAGTTGTTGCTATTTTATTTGAAGAGGCTTGTTGGTTCTAGTAAGATTGTGTAGGTGAAAGGATCTTTCAAGTTTCAATTTGAAGAGACCAAACAATTTCAAGTTTCAACAGACAGAGAACTTTAATCTCTTATTTTGTTTTCCTTCCACAAACTAGATTGTAATTTTTTTTATTTTTATCTAATTTTCCATTATTTATGGATGATATCATTCCTGAAGATAAAAAATTTGTGTAATATACTAGGTATAAGCATTATTATACCTAGTATAATATGTATTGTACCTGGTATAACTTATTTGAATATGTAATTAATTATTTTTATTTTTTGCTCTTTCTTTCCAGTTTTATTATAAGGTTCGGATATTCATATGAATGATATCATTCCTATTAACTATTCATGGCTATTATTATATAATCATGTTTTCTTGGGATGTTTTTGTGGTGGCTATATTGTTTTATGCTTCACTGTATGATTTTCATTAACTTATGTTTTAGTGATTGCCTTGGTAAGTTTGATGTTGTTTCAATGTGAAATCTCCTCTTCTTTTAAATTTTGAATGTGCATGTTTTGAACAAGCATGTAGTGTTGGCTATTAAACATGACAAACGAGCTATTACATTCTTGTATTTGAAGACAATACTCAATTTTACATCAAAATTCATATTATGAATGTCTTATACATGGTAAAAGAGCTATTATGTCACATATATTGATTATTATCCCGGGTATAATCAATATTATACCAGGTATACAATAATAATTTTATATCACTTTGAAATTTTATGGGTTTGGCTTCAATGGTATCACTATAACTATTTTATATCATTTATTTCAGATACATCTTACATTCATTGATTTTTAATCTGTCAAACTTGCTATTACAAACAACCAAAACTTATCATAGCAAATGTTATACCTAGTATAAAAGATGTTATACCTGGTATATTAGGAGGGTGTTTCTCTAAACTTAAAAGTTAGTCAAACTTACTTAAAAGTAGAATTTTAAATTAAAAATTAGTTAGTTTAGTGTTTCTCTAAACTTTTTTCAACTTAAAAAAGTTACTTTTAAGTAAAAAGTAAGAAGTAGGTAATACTTACTTTTTAAAAGTGACTTTTTTTCAAATCTACTTTTTGACCAAACAAATTACAATATTACCCCTAT
>CATIWQ010203260.1:0-10059 GCA_949673415.1 Euphorbia schlechtendalii | reverse complement strand
ATATTTATCATCGCTCTTCCGCTTGGACAGCTCCCGTGACTGATTTTAATTTGGTTTGGTCAGCTTGTACCTTACCAAAAATCAGATTTTTTGGCTGGTTACTTCTCCACGGTAGATTAGCAACTCGGGATTTTCTCTTTTCGAGAGGTTGTTTACCAAGTGGGGATCCTTCTTGTCCATTTTGTAGCAAGGTTGAAACGATTGAGCATCTTTTTCTTCATTGTCGATCGAGTTCCCGAGTATGGACGGAGGCTCTCAAATGGTTGGAAATCCCTCTGCCGATTCCCAATTCTCTCTTGAGTTTTTTCAACATTTGGCCAGCAATGTTTCGGCCAGGCAACTCATATGACTACGGGATTTCTCTTTGGCTAGTTATTACTTGGTTCATTTGGAAACGCCGCAACATGTGGATCTTTGAAGGAAAGCTCGATAATAGAGATATCTTGGCGGCTAGTGTCAATCTTTGTTGGTTCTTGTTTCGTTGTAATAGTCGTAGCATTTGTTTTGCGTCCACGGACTTTTTTGTGAACCCGAGATTCTTACTTTGTATTTAAGTTACTTTTCTCTTCTCGAGAATTGTAACTATTTTATTAATAAAAGAGAGTCGGGAGTTTTGTAGGCAAGCGCGGAAACCAACCTAGTTGGGGACCTCGTCCCGAAATTTTCTCCCGCCTCAAACCTTTTGCTTTCGGAGAGTTTCACCGACTCTCCGGGAGTTTTTCATAAAAAAGACTACAATATGTTCTCTTTTTGTTGAAAATTTCATGTCCGCAACCATATTTGGTTGTTTGCATTTATTAAGCGGAATTATTATATAGTGTATAAGTACTTTTTAACCCCACAATTTTTTTTACAGATAGACGTTAGTGTTGACGGACAATAATTTTTTGGACCATGTAATATAGGTTATTTGCATTTTCGTTGATTTAGAATCAGTTTTAGAAAAGGTGTTGCGAAGAAAGAACTTGTGAAATGAGACTTTTTAAGCTAAAAATCAAATCATTTAGCGAAATGATCATATTTTATGGAATGAAATAATATTTTTTCATCCACCAAGTAATATATGGCTTGATGCCTCCCTCCCAATATGGAGCAAGAAAGAAAAGGTCCGAGTACTTGAACCGGATTACTCAAATACAAAAAGAAGTCCTGTTTAATGAGAAAAAAAAAAAAAAAAACAAACAATAGAAACAAATTTGAATATAATTTAGAAATCAAAATAGAAATTTATGTGGTGCGGATTAGGTGGAATTTAAAGGGTGAAAGAAAGAAAACGTGTATCAATGATATAGAATTCCAATATGTAAATTTCAAGAGTCATCACATAAAAGCTAATGTAGTCTATCATCAACAAAAAAATTGATTTAAAACAAACAAATATGTTCATAAAACACAAAAAAAGAAAGTGTCTTGAATGAATCTAGACTGAGGAGATTGACTCGTTAAGAACAAATTTTTTTCAAGAGGCTTCATAGGAGAGAGTCTGCCAAAATCAAAACTACATACATTTCGTTTTCAAGGAACCATTTGATCCAAAAAAAATTAATTTGATAGGCAAGGTCTAAACTTAGTATTTATATTATTTCTGCCATTTTCCCGTATGTGAATGTCTTTTGAGCTTGAAGCAGGTATAACACAGACTCATTCTGCTACGTGTTGCAATTGAACCCTAAATCTTTAGGTCTAAGCTACCCCAACACCAAGTCTAAGCTGATAGGTAAAACTCAATCTTATTAGTATATATATGATCCCTGATAAAATTATAAGCATCAACATGTATGCAGTATATATACTCAATCTTAGTATATATATATATATTATCCCTGATAAAATTATAAGCATCAACATTGATGCAGTAGGTTCCAGATCCAAATGGTTTATAGTAACATGTCATTTTAGCTATTGCTCTTGATAAATGATCGGGTCTGACCCATTCCTTTAAAGAAGTTTTGATAGGATCCTTATCTACCAAAATTTTTACTTAGGATTTTAGCGAACGAACAATCATAGAGTCCATCCAGACAACACATTATTTTCTAGGTTTTCTAGTCAATTATTTTTGTAGAGAAATTGTTATAAATGTCTTCTTTGGGCAAATTATTTATTGATTTACCCTCTAATTAATTCCTTGCATTCCATAATCATTTAAAGTCTTTTTTTACCTTGTACGTTCTATATATCCGTTATAAACTGATGATATCACAAATGATGTCATGCTTTTTTTTAATTTTCTCATCTTATTTTATCGTTATATCTTGAACCGTTTATTTTTTTGACATGGCACTTTAGAGTTTTTTTGTTCTTCTCATTTTTATCTTCAACACCATCCGTTGTGATATAATTTTTCGAAATATTTTTTCTAACTGTTTGATTCTGGTACATTTTTTGTTCTTCGTACTGGTTTCATACTAGATACGTACTGTTTTGATTCAATACTTTGTAGAGATTTATCTTCCATGTTGTAATCACTTTCTAATGCATTTGCATAACTTTTCAAAATTAATTTGATAGAACTTATTCATTCTACCAGTTTTCTACCACTTACCTACTAGTTTTTTTTAATAGATTTGACATTTTTTGTTCTTCCTACCAGTTTCATACCAGATACCTACAATTTTTATTCAATACTTTGTAGAGGTTTATCTTACATGTTGTTATCACTTTCTACTGTATTTTCATTACTTTTCAAGATAAATTTGACACAACTTGCTCTTCGTACAAGTTTCTTACAACTTACCATCCAGTTTCTTACTAGTTTTGACAATTTTTGTTCTTCATACCATATACCTTTTTTTTATTCAATACTTTGTAAAGATTTATCTTACATGTTATAATATATTTCTAATGCATTTTCATTACTTTTCGAGATTAATTTGACACAACTTGTTCTTCCTACCAGTTTCTTTCCACTTACTTAAAAGTTTCTTGCTAGTTTTGACATTTTTTATTCTTCATACCAATTTCATACCAGTTACCTACTGTTTTGATTCAATTCTTTGTAGAGATTTATCTTACATATTGTAATAACTTTTTAATGCATTTTCATTATTTTTCAAGATTAATTTGATACAACTTGTTCTTCCTACCATTTTCCTACCACTTACCTACCAATTTCTTACTGGAATTGTCATTTTTTGTTCTTCATATCATTTTCCTACTAGTTTCATACCAGATACATACTGTTTTGATTCAATACTTTGTAGAGATTTATCTTACATGTTGTTATCACTTTCTAATGCATTTTCATTACTTTTCAAGATTAATTTGACACAACTTGCTCTTCCTAACTACCAGTTTCTTACTAATTTTGACATTTTTTATTTTTCATTCCAGTTACATACCACTTACCTACCGGTTTCTTACCAAATATTAAACAATTGAATTTTTTTTAAAAAAAGTATATCACAACGGATGGCATTTCGAAGATAAAAATGAGAAGAACAAAAACCTCTAAAGCGGCATGTTAAAAGAATAAACGGTTTGAGAGATAATGTCAAAATAAGATAAGCAAATTCAAAAAACATATGTAGAAGGTAAGGGGGAGAATACAACAACTTAGAACGCATACAAGGTAAATATACAAATTAATTGGTCAAATAAATTAAGGTAGAAGGCCTTGGGCTGACAAATTAAGGATACATAATAAAAATAAAAATAAATGTGGATATGAGATTACAAGGAGACAAACGATAATTTAATTAAGAAGTTATGGTCTTCAACTATCATTGATATATATTATCAACGTTATAATTAGTAATGACATTGATGTAGATCAATGTAACAAAATAAAAAGTATTATTATCTATCGGAATATTGTATTCTAAGATTTTTATCAAAATCAATAAAATATTTATTATATTATTAATATGATTAATTTATCCATGAGAAAAAGTTGTATTTTATTACTTTATTATCTCTACCGTTACTAATTTTTTTTATTTCAATTTGATATTAGTCTTTTTTATTAAGAATAAGCAATTTTAATATATAATTTTCTTACAAAATTTTATTATAATTATTAATTAATACACTATTGTCTCATATTGGGCATGAGAATTCAGTATATATTTTTGTATTCAACCATGAGTTGGTTGAAGGGTATGCTATAGAAAGCTTACGAAGCAAATAGGAATAGTATCACGTTTCATCGTTATCAATTAATGGCTAAATCGGGCATTTAAAGCTTATCGGGACCCGTCGAAATTCAAATAGTCTAAAGCTTTACCACTCGCTTGGAAACAGAGCATTTATTGGTTTCACTCACAAAGTTAGTGATTTAATAATGTGGATTTAAATTATTGTTACAGTCTAAGAGTCTGCCAATCACGTGTCAAATTTAAAAAAAAATTAAATAAATAATATGGGAGAAATAAAAAAACAGGTGCATGTTAAATTTAGCATCTAATCGGAATGAATACAGATTTAGTTTTGCTTTTTTGGATTACAAGTCAAGTCAATTCAATTCAGTTCATCGTGTGTGATTATAAATTTGCAGTGAAATAAATTTAGTTCAACTCATTTCAATCAACTTTAATTTAATACAATTCAATCTAATTAACTTCAATTTAGTTTTAGAAATCGAAAAGAAACATTCCTTATTCCTAAAAGTGTAAAAATCTTCTAATTAACAACAGTTGCCTTTTATTCAACCAAAGAGGAAAACATACTAGGCTGCACAACGTTTTGCTGCTAAAAATATTAAAATTGATACTATTCTTTTTCTTGTTTGGGATGAAAAATGTGTATCCTTAAAACAATAAATGGAAGCAAAGTTGTTGCCAAAGATTTTAAATATGATAATTGTTGATTTGGATATTATTTTGGATTACTATTTACCAAAATATATTTTTAAAAAATCCATTTCACTTTTTTATGTTTTGATTTTACATTTTTATGCCTTGTATATATATGTTATATATACATGTGTTATATGTCTGCTATATATATCTATTATATACATATTATATATCTAATATATATTCATGTTTGTGTCTCCTTCACCTAAACTGTTTTAACACATCTATCATATATCTGATATATATCAATTATATAACTAGAAAGTAACAAAGAAAATTTGAAACAATATTTACATAATAATATAAAATTGAAACTTGAGGGAGATTTTTTTTTTTGATAAAAATTTGGATGAAATTTATATATTATACCATAAGCATTTACCTAGAAACCCCTTTTAAATACAAGTGCAAGTGTTGCAGGGCCATCCCGAGAATTTTGGAGGCCCTGAGCAAAAGTCTAAATATGGGCCCTAATAAAATTATATACATACAAAAATATTTAAATCAAATTTAGTAATTCAATAATAAAATAAAAAAATTAACAAAATAAGATAAATACCAATCTATTAGATTTGAAGATGGACAACTATTGGGTAGTTTGCAAAATGGATGCAAGTGTTTTTGAAGATGAAGCTCAATTAGCTCATGTTTTTTAGCTCGTTCCTATCATAACTCGATTCTAGCAGCTAGATGCAGTTTATTGAACGGAAGCGGTGACCCAAAAATTGTGAAGGCAATGATCATTGTCGGGAAGCTTTGAGTTGGTTGAAGGAGAGAGGCTACAAAATGGTTTTAGTTGAGATTGATGCATTTACAATTGTTTCTTTTACAAATACGAGGCATTTTGTCAAATTTGTTGATTGTAGGGTTTGAACACATAACCTACATTTCTTGGATTTTTCAAATGCGATTGCCACTAATTCATTGATCTATAAGTTGTACTTTCTCTCGCATTTGGGGAATGTATTGAAAGATTGTCATGCTCTTGCTAATAATGTGGAGGCAGTTCAGTTTAAGTTTATCAAAAGATCCGGGAATCATTTACCTCATCGACTTGTGATAGCAGCCAATTTTTTGATAAATAGACACGAATGTAATTATCTTCCTTGGTTCGTTTGCTGTATTGCATTTTTTTTTATTAAAGGAAGTTTCCTTTGGAATTAAAAAAAAGATTTACAATATTAGTATCATTTAAAATTCTATCCTCCAAGCATTTTGTTCAAGCGTATTCACTAATAAAATCTTCCTTGAGAACTTCATTCAATTATTTATATTCTCGATTGCCACCAAAACTAGTCTATAAAACCAAATGAAATGAAACAAAAAAAAAACTATCAAAATTGAATGAGAACGATAGATTTAATTTTAAATTAAAGGAGTTATAATAATTAAAATAACAAAACAAACAACAATTAATTTATTTATTCAAATGAAACTGACGTTTATACAAACTGCATGAAAAAATGCCTATAAAAGGCACTTCCAGCAATCCAACAAATCACTCAAGAAACCAATTCCTTTTGTAGAGAGCTTCCTACAAAAGAGTTTTCACTTGTAGAGTAATTTATTACCACAAGAGAGTAATTAGAGAGGGAGAGTTGAGTGATTTTATCGTGTGAGTAAAATTGGGGTGTTTCCAACTGTTCTAAAATTATACCTTGAGTTTGGGTATACTTTTTGAATAAGATTAAGGACAGGAAGAAAGAAGCGAGGGTGACATTAGTCCCTCAGTGAAAGCGCCGCTTACAGCCCACACCCGAAGGCAGGCCATGGAACTAACGCCAAGGGGGACCCGCCCTTCCCCACTCTAAACAACCCCCCTAAAGTTTTATTAAAATAAAAATAAAAAGTTGTTACAAAGTAGGAACAAAGGAAAAAACAAAAGAAGCTAAGTCACAAAACTATCTAAAACGATAATTACAAAAGCCATTCAAATCATGATAAAGCAACCCTCGGTAGAAGTGAGGGGCTTGAAGCCATTCCGAGCTCGTTTGGGAAATACGGCCATGGTTGGCCAAGGCATCCGCTACCATATTTCCTTCTCTAAACACATGCGTAATTAATATTTGCATCGTTTTCAACATCCGTAGACAATCCATCCAGTCAGCCCATATGTGACAAGGAACTCTTGTATTCTTCGTACGAAAAAGTTAAAATACAAAGGTCGAGTCACTTTCAATCCAAAGTCGGTTCCAACCTTTATTCGCTGCCATTTTTATAGCAAAAATAGCCGCCTCCAACTCCGCAACAAATGCAAAAGTCGATGACCTGTAGAAAGAAAAACCATAAACAAAAATACCATTATCATTCCGAAAGACCCCTCCACATCCCGAAGGACCTCGAATCCCCTCCGTTGAGGCGTCAGTGTTGACGTTCAACAAGCCCTCTTGTGGCCGAATCCATCTTACACAAGTCACTCGGGGCGCCTTATGAAGCCTAGGCAAGATACCTAGGTTTTTCAGTGTTCTCTTTTCCATCTCTGAATTCCAGATTGCACCAAGACCGACGTTATCTGTTCTACGAAAATTTCCCAAAGCCTTTGAAGGGAGAGGTGAATGTTGGGCTGCTCATCTTCAAAGATGTACTTGTTTCTTGCTTGCCAAATAAGCCAAATCACATTGACTACTCCGGAATTCCATAACACCTGAACTTGGGACTGAAGTTGTGAATAAAGGCTACTGATATTACCTCCCTAATGTCTGAATCAATGCTAAAAGATCTCCCAAATAGTGACTGGAAAGCTAACCACAAGGACCGTGCAAAAGAACAAGTAGCAAATAGATGGTTTTTATCTTCAACATGCCTTTTACAAAGATAACACATAGAGACAATATTAATCCCCTTTCGAATGAGAGTGTCGTGGGTGGGGATGTATCCTCTAACTAATTTCCAGCATGTAATAGAATGTGAAGGGGCAATGGTTGAATGCCAAATTTTCTTAAAAAATGGACAACTATGTTGTTCCGTTTGAAGCCATTGATAAAAATGCTTGACGGAAAAGATACCATCACTTGCCGGCTTCCAAAAGGCCATGTCCAGCTTATCTCACGAGAGTTTGACCTCCTTGATTTGCTACTGAATGAGAGGTGGCAGATCTATAGGTAGGTTAGACCAAGAGCCATCCAATAAAAATTATTTAACCGAGTCCGTTCTCCTAGCACAATCAGCCATGGGTAAATTTAAGATTTCTCCGAGGGACGGCGTTATCCACTTCGAGTTCTAGAAGTTTAAAATAGAAATGTCACCAATTAACCTCATCATATTCTCACAAAGCATACCATATGCCTGTCGTATTGAGTTCCAAATGCTAGATTATTTATCCAATTGCTCGCAAGATCATTCTTTAAGAACCAATTACACAAAAGAGGAAGGAAACCACTTCTACTAGTAATCAGCCCCCAAGCTAGCTTAGCTAACATCGAGATGTTTATATCTTCAAATTTTTTCAATCCAATTCCACCCAGTGCAATCGGCCTCTGACAGATTTTCCATGGAACCGTGATTAGCTTCCTTTTTTCAATGTTACTGGTTTAAATAAAATTCCTCACCACACATTCAAGACCCTTTAGTAAAGGTTGAGGCCATTTGTAAACCATGAACGAGTGAAGCAAAGAGCTATTGATAACTGATTTGACAAGAACTATACGGTATGCCATAGAGAGAGTGCTGCCCATCCAACCCGCAAAACGTTGTAAAATTCTATCAACTATTGATCTCAAATAAAGCGCCTTTGGTGAGCCGCAAAAAAGAGGAACCCCCAGATACGAGAAAGGTATATTACCTTTAGTAATACCTAACAAATCTGCCAATATGTAAGCCCTAGCAACCTGAATCGAGTCCCTGAAATAAATAATCGATTTGCACCAATTTACGAGCTATCCCGAGTTGGTTCCATACAATTCAAATATATCTCAGATCACATTCATACTAGACATTGTAGCCTTGCAAAAAACAAGGATGTCGTCTACATATAGCATATGAGATGGAAAAGATACCTCAGAGGTATATTGCATTTGACTGATATTTCCCGAATCTACCAACAACGATAGCAGCCTACTCAGGACGTTTTCTACTAAGCAAAAAAGCAATGGAGTGAGCGATCTCCCTGTCTCACACCCTGAGTATAATTGAAGAAACCACGCTGTCCAAACGACGTGAGAATTGAGAGTCTAGCCGAGCTAAGAATGCTTCGAATCCTATCAATAAAAACTCCATTAAAACTGAATGATTGAAGTACCATAATGGGGAAATTCCAGTCAAGAGTATCAAAAGCCTTTCGAATGTCAATTTTTAATGGTAAATTACCACTGAAACTTTTTTGATTTAAAAGATCAATCCCCTTCGATGCCATAGTAATGCATTCATGAATGCTTCTACCTTTGATGAAACCAAATTGATTAATCGAAATGATCCTTACTACAATCACATTCAAACAGCAAGCTATGATCTTTGTGATAATCTTAAAGATAAATTTTGACATTGCAATCGGTCGAAAGTCCTCCGCCTTAACTGCACCTTCCTTTTTTGGGATGAGAATCATTAGGCTAGAGTTCAGCCCCTGTAGCATGTGACCCGTGTCAAAAAATTGATTGGCAGGTCGACAAATGTCAGCCCCAAAAATGTTCCAATATTCCTGAAAAAAGATTCCCGTGAATCTATCCGGACCAGGCGCACTCGTAGCATCCATGCTGAAGACCGTCTCCCTGATCAGATTAGTGCTCGATTTTACTGTTAGGATTTCATTTTCCACTAGCGTTATACAATTAGGAATAACCGACTGAACCAACTGCTGATTTACTTAGATAGAATGGTCAGAATTAAAAAAGCGGCTGTATGTGGATGATGTCTTAATATTTTTTGTGGCTTCTTTGAAGAACATGCAGCAGTTAAAAGACATTTTTGATCTTTATGGTTTGAATTCTAGTTAGGTAGTAAATTGGAGGAAGTCGAGTATTTGTTTCGGGAGTTCTATAAACTCTTCGCGAGCCAGTCATCTTGCTGAAATAACGGGTATTCAAAAGGGGAAAATTCCATTTTATTACTTGGGTGTGCCTCTGTTTAGAGGAGTTTCGAAAGTAGTGCATTTACGGTCGATTTTACATAAAATAATGCTGAAATTTGCTAGATGGATCGGTAACTCTTTATCGATGGATGATCGCCTATTATTGGTTAATTCGGTGATTTGTAGCTCTCTTTTGCACTCTTTTGTAGTCCACAAATGGTTTGTTTCTCTCATTTTATCTCTTGAAAAGGCTATGAGAAA
>CATIWQ010203245.1:0-40677 GCA_949673415.1 Euphorbia schlechtendalii | reverse complement strand
AGATTTACCTAGTATCTGCATTTGCATAAAAAATAACTACATACCATGTGAAATCTTTTATATGAAGTATAAAAATGACTAAAACTATAGTGTTTATATTATAAAATTATAATGATAATAAGTGTAATTATACACTTATCAGGAGCGCCGCACCAAATGGAATGCACGCATCAATTGGTAATGCTCTTAACTTAGATGTTAGGTTTCTTTTATTAAGTTTTATAAACATATGAGCCTCTATGGAACGTTTGAACTTATATTATATCAATCATGACATGCTTAAGAGTTCCTTTAGGGTTAATTTTTAGTTTTAAAATTCCACCTTGCAAGTTTGCATGTTCAATTACTACCTTAATTAACCATCAGTGGTATAAGAGTGTACCTTATGATATGCCTTATTTATGATAATATGTTGAAATAATATTATCTATAAATTAATTAAAGTATTCTATGCATGACTTAGGTTTCAATTCCTATTATAAAAAATAAAGTGATAACTAGATTAAGGTTTTTCTCAAGCTTAGTCTAGGTGATTATCATATAAATTAACAATGGTATACCACACATATAAATGCTTTAAATTGAGGGTCGTCCAATACTTCACTTGATTACAAGAATGAAATCTTTAAATCATAATTATCTGTGGTACAACGAATCGAAGTGCTCGTGGTTATTTTGACAATGATTGGACTTGGCTATTTATTTACTTTAAGGGGGCCTCTCCTACTTGGAAATCTCCATCAATAATAGATTCAAGTGTACTCAAGTGACTTTTATGACTTAGTTGATTTCTAGTATGTGAATTGGATTTCACATATGGTTTTACAATCGTGGTTTAAATTGTTAAATTAAAATTTATAGACATAGGTGCAAGAACTTAAACATGAACCTTATTTATTTTGCATGATATTTGGAGTCTTGGCATAATGAAGTGATTATGATGTACCAGTCTTGAGCATGTTTCCTTAGATTAATAATTCCAAATAGCCTGAAATTATTATTATCATAATCATATCCATCGTATAAGACCTAAACAAGGGTGAGTAAGGACATGTAAAACATGTTTCCCTTAACATGTATTTAGTCATGAGACTACATGGGGTTAATACCTTAACAAAAATGGATTAGTTATCCATGTTAGTGGATCTAATGCAAATTGGAGACATATTTGAAGAGTTGTACAATTAGGTTTGCACTTCTCAAGAAAGAGAACTCAAATAGACTAGCAGTTGCATGGAATTAGGTATAAAACTAATAATGCATAGGTCAAGTAAGGCTCCAATTGCTCCTGAGCTATACAATTATTTCATCATAGATGATAAGCATATCTTCCTTATGGAAGATGATGAGCTCAAGACTTACAAGGAGGCAATGGAAAGCTTAGAGTCTAACAAATGGTTTACAGACATGAAGTTAGAGATCAACTCCATATATGAAAATCAAGTTTGGAACTTGTTTGATGCTCTAAGTGGGTTTAAGCCCATAAGATGCAAGTGGGTTTTCAAGAAGAAAACTAACATGGATGGTAATGTGATTACCTATAAAGAAAGGTTAGTTACAAAAGGTTATAGTCAAAAAGGAAGACATTGATTGTGATGAAACCTTTTCACCAATGGCCATGTTAATGTCTATCAAAATGCTCCTTATCATCGCTACTCATAAAGATTATGAGATATGACAAATGGATGTGAAAATGGTGATCTTTAAATGGAACTTGGATATGGGTGTATATATGATACAACACGGAGGTTTTACATCCCAGGATGGCTCGATGGCATACAAGTTACAATGGTCATTTATGGACTTAAGCAAGCATCAAGGAGTTGGAATATTATGTTTGATGAGACAATATGAGAAATTGGTTTTGTATCAAAAGATAATGAGCCCTATGTATATAAGAAGGTCAGTGGGAGTGTAATCATTTTCCTGGTATTATATGTCGATGACATATTACTAAGAGAAAACGATGTTCCTTTTCTTTAAATAGCGAAGTTATGGTTGTCAAAGAAGTTTTCCATGAAAGACCTTGGAGCAACAGTTTTTATACTAGGTATAAAGATCTACCATGATAGATCTAGAAGGCTACTAGGTCTTTCTCAAATTACATACATAGATAAGGTTTTGGCTAGATTTAACCTTGAGCACTCAAGAAAGTGTTATCTCCCAATGTCTTACAAAATTAACCTTTCAAAATCTTAGTGTCCAAAAACACAAGAGGAGAGATCGTGCATAAATGGAATACCCTATGCTTCAGTGATAGGATCCATTATGTATGCTATGGTATGCACTCGGCTTGATGCACTCACATGCGTTGAGTGTCACGAGCAGATTTCAATCTGATCTAGGTGAGAAGAATTGGATGATCATTAAAACTATCCTCAAGTACTTACGAAGGACTAAGGATATGTATTTGGTTTATTGAGAAAGTGATCTCTTTGTGAAGGGATACACTGACATGAGTTTTAGTCTAACAAGGATGATTTCAAATCCTAGTTAGGTTATGTGTTTATGTTAAAAGGAGGGGAAGTTGTTTGGAAAAGTTTCAAACATGATACAACTACCAATTCAACCACTGAATTGGAGTATATAGCTAATTTCTAAAGCAACTAAGCAAGATGTCTAGCTTAAGGAATTTATTAGTGATCTCTGTGTGGTGTCCAGCATTGTAATTCTAATAGCGATCTATTGCAATAACAATGGGGATATTGCTCAGGAAAAGGAACCATGGTCTCATCAGAGAAATGGACATGTACTTAGAAAATACCATCTCATTTAAGAGATATTAGCTAGGAAAGATATAAGTTAAGAATATATCCCAACGAATCAGAATTTAGCAAATAGGCTAACGAAGCCATTGACTCAAGATAAGCATGACAAGAATGTTAACGAGTATGGCATGAAGCACATAGGCAATTGGCTCTAGTACAAGAGGGAGATTGTAAGATATATGTATGCCTTAGAGATAATTAGGGTGATATATCTTTATTAGCTATAATGTAAAAATAGTTATCAGATTATTATTATCAATAATAAAGGCATCTTTATTTTTTTTATCAATGTTTATTTAGATTATGTATCTCATTTATATCATATATCTGTGTTATTATATATGTTCATTAATAAGGCAAAGTCCATGACTACTTCATAGCGTGAAAGTGCAATGACATAGTGGGAGCTATGTGGTGTGAGAACTGAACACACGTGTTACTTTGAATAGTCTAAATATCCCTAATCATAGTTTTATTGAAACTGGACATCAATGAAGTGGACAGATTAGCATGTATAAGCTTACTCCTTGGATTAGATCCAAGAAGCTGATCTCATGAGCTGAAGGTGGTACCTTGAGTAAACACATGAATGTATTCGGGTAATACATTGGAGACCATTATAAGACAGACACTCGGGAATAACTATACCCATGTGTTGGTGTCATGTCTCATTGCAATAGCAATACAAGTATCCTCAGACTTGAGATACCGGTTACCTTGTGTAGGAGTTGATATACTTTGGGTTATACTTATTCATACTCTGGTGATCAAGATGATATGGATGATTACAGGTATAGTGATTATCACTCCTTGGTAATCCAAGTAGTCAAGATGGATCCATCGCTCCTGATATAGTGATATATTGGAAGTTGTAATTTAAGACCTCTTGTTGAAGTGACACACTCATAAACCTCTAATCAAAGTATAAGATTGATAGAATGGGTTTCTAGTCAATCTTGATACATTATGGTGAGTGGTGTTCTTCATGAATTAATTCGAGCTCAATAAACTAGACTATACTTAACCTAATGGAAGTATGTATTTTATTTTTTACTGTTGCAGAACTGGATCAAGTCACAAGCACATGATATTCCGAGCATCGGGAGATCATAAGCCTTTTCTAGAAAGCCCATTTTATCGTCTAGAGTTATCGGGTTCTATATCGGTCTAGAAAATTGAGCCTAAAGGTTCCAAGATGGGAAGCCAAGTGTAGTTTAACCACTAGCGGCTCTATACCTAGGGATCCTATGAGGTCACATACTTGGGTCTTTACTGGACTATGTAAAAAACTTATAAACTAGGTCTATACTGAGATTAAAAGGGAAAAGGTCAAACTCAATTGGATGAATTTTGGTCAGACCAAAATGTTAGAAAGAAAGTGGAAAAGTGAACCAGAGTGCCACAAGTGGATCTTGCAAGAAATCTCCCAAGATTTCCGGAGGCAAGTCCGCGCGAGTGGTAGAAGTGATTGCGGGCTAGTAAGTACTGCTTGGCAGCGCTTGAGAGAAAGCCCGCAAGTAAACCTCACAAGTGCTGCTAGTGCTTGCAAAGGGTCACGAGCTTGCGAGATTTCTCACAATGCCCGCAACAGGAAAGGCAAGCCCATGTGGGGGGGCTTGCCTTGCACGGTAAGCTACTCCACTAGAAACTCATGGAGCAGCTCGCACAGGCTTACAAGAGCCTGCATGGAATTTTTGCAAAGCACCAATCCCACATCGAATTTGGGGGATCATTTTTGTTCCCCTTTGGCTAAAAATAGCCTCCTACCCCCCCCCTCTTTTTCTAATTCACTTCTGCTCAACCTTCCTTCTGAGTTTTGACATCTTTCTTCACGAGCTTTTTGGGAGATCCTCCATGAGTTTCTCCACTATCTCAAGAATTTTTTTAAAGGCTCATTTATATTTTGAAGAGAGCCTTCTAAGTTATATTTTTGGGTTGGTCATCGAGTGGTCTAGTAGCTACTATCTACCAATGAGTTTGTTTGGTCGAGATGCATGTGGATCGATCATAGTGGTTGTCCTAATTTGAAGGCTAGTGCTAATGGAGGGCTGTCTATTTATTCTAAGGGAGCGCCGAACCAAAGGGAAGGCATGCATCAACTAGTAATGCTCTTAACTTAGATGCTAGGTTTCTTTTATTAAGTTTTATAAATCTATGAGCATCTATGGAACGTTTCTACTTAGATTATATTAATCACGACATGCTTAGGAGTTCTTTTAGGGTTAATTTAAAGTTTTGAAATTTCTCCTTGCAAGTTTGCATGTTCAATTACTGCCTTAATTAACCATCACAAGGTACATGAGATATGGAAACAAGTGATCCACTCACTAGGCATCCTCGATCCCCATGGGTTAACAGTGATACTTCTGTGGCTTTAAAATAAAAATTTTACGCCTAACCTTAATGTTAATCCATCTAATTCATATGCTTTTGGTGAAATATTTTAGAGGTGGATTACTTATTTAATGAATTTGCAATACTCATCGAAGTCTTTAAAACTTTTAAGTTTAAGAAGAAGAACAATCCCTAGTGAAGTCTCCACTATGAGTAAACGAAGTTCTGGTCCCACGCGATCATTGCAAGGCACCGGCCCTATGAGATGGTGCATGGGATTTTTCCCAGTAGGAAATAAAATATTTGGAAAGACATTTGACCTGAACCTCTACTCTACTTTACAGAATCACTACCGAGATTAGCTCTTCCGGGAAATTTTGTACAACCTAAATCCATTAAACCTAAACAAAACCATAGTACAGATTCAGGTCCGAATGAGTTACCTTCTTCATCGTTGTTTGATTAATTACAAACAATTCATCACCTTTAAGGTATTTTGATTATTTTTCTACTCATTTTTTGTTTATGTTAGCATTTATATCATATACAAGCAAAAATTGATAAATAATAAAGTAATAAACAAATAAAGGAAAGCGATACATAAATAAATACAAAGCTTCTAACCTAAGGGGGGTAGGGATGTAATTGTTTCACTGTTGAATTCCATTGATAGAGACCCATTTTGAACATCCATTTTAGTTTTGATAGTGTTAAAGAATGGTCTCCCTAGAAATAAATCTATGCTCCCATTCTTATCTGAATCACACATATCGAGAATGTAAAAGTCAACTAGAAAATAAAGTCATTTACCGTGACTAGTACATCTTCCAAGATTCCCTCTAGGTGGATAATAGAGCAACCCGCAAGTTACAAGACAGTCTTAGTCTCTTTGAGGGGTATTTTTTGGTTGGATGATATTTGTTTATAAATAGAAGATGGCATGACATTGATCGATGCACCGAGATCACATATGGCCATTTGTATTCCAACTTGGCCTACAGTGCAATTGATTGCGAATATCCCTTAGTACTTGAGGTTTGTGGGTAACTTGAGTTAAATCACTATTGATACATTCTCCCCCATGAAAACCTTGTCTAGGTCATGCTGCTTCTTCTTGTTGGTGCAAAGGTCTTTGAGAAATTTGGCATATTTGGGCTTTGCTTAATTACATCAAGTAATGGGATGTTAATCTATACTTTCCTTAAGGTCTCAAATATCTCCTTCTCTTCTTTCACCTTCTTTGTTTTTTCTAGCCTTTCTAGAAAGGGGGTTTGGTGTCGATCGAGATTATTATTTCTTCCCTTTTAGCGGGAGTCATTGTGATCTCTTCCCCTACTTTTGCTCTCGGTGGTGTTGAATCGACCTCCTTTCCACTTCTCAAAGTGATCACACTTACATTTTGCCTTGGTTTTTTCTCTATTTAAGATTAAAGTTTCCCCATGTTCTCGGTCTTGGAGAGAGAGAGCGCTATTTGTGTCATTTGCTTTTCCAAAATGGTAAAATACCTTGCAGCCCTTTAGTTTATTCGTTGATCATCTCAAACCTCTTATGTGTACCCTCATCGAGAGCATTGAGCAATTCATAAGGACTCCTTTGAGAGGATTTATTAAATTGTTATTGTTGCGTGACTTTTTATTGAGGTTGTCTCGACACGAAGGAAACCATATGTTGGGGAGGTCTCAAAGCAACCTGATTTTATGGTCTATGTGGTTGTTAGCGGTCATTGTTACCCCATCCCAACATAGGATTGTCTCACAATGCGGCTTGATTACTTTGTTGAGGTGGTACATACGTTTGTCTACCTCCATGGTAACTCATTGCGTGGACTTGCTTAAATTCCAAGTCACAAATACGAGGACATTCATCCATTTCATGGTTGGTCTTTGTGTAAATTTCGAATGCTTTAACGACTTCATTCTTGACAACCATGGCATGGACAAGCTTAGACAAGTTATCTATCTTGTCATTGATTGATCTTGCCAACTGTCCTTGAGGTAGATTTGTGGTCACGGTCACCAAGTTGTTGCATATTATCCTCCATAGTCTTTATGAGTTCTTAAGCTGCTGTGAGAGACTTAATGATGAGGGCTCCTTCGCTTACTACATCAATGATTGCTTATCTGGTCTCGAAGAATCCTTCATAAAATACTTGGACTAGGGCTTCTGATATGTAACCATGAGGATGGCTATAAGTGACAAGGGGCTATAATCTCTTATAAAAGTCATAGAGATTGTCAGTATCATTCATCTTTACTACACAAATCTGCCTTCTCAAAGTAGTTGCTCTCGTTGCTATAAAGAATTTTTCTAAAAAGACTTTGGACATCTCTACCAATGTTGTAATTGATCCTGGTGCTAGGTAGAAAAACTAGTCATTTTCAGTATCTTCAAGAGAAAATGGGAAAGATTTGAGCTTTACCAAGTCAAAAGAGACTCTTTGTGGCTTCATTATAGCGCACATCATGTCGAATTGTTACAAATGTTTGTATGGATCTCCAGTGGCTCTCCCGGTGAACTTGGGGAAGCTCTGGATAAATCTAGACCTCAATTCAAAATTGTTCACTTTAATCTTAACTAGGTAGTTAATACATAGCAATTGTTGATTCACCGTGATCGTTACAAGGTTTTTAATAGATCACTCTACGTCATCCATGGTCACTCTGGCTTATTAAAGTTCAGTATATGAGTCGATCTAGTTGAACAATCAATCTGTTAAAGCAGGATCATTGTTGGGGTTTGCTTGAAGTTTCTATAAGATGATGAGACTCTCTTTGTTCACGAACTTTCCTAACATGATCTTGGTTGGATTTTTCAATTTCTAGGTCAAAGAAAAGTCTGTTCCACTAGTTGTGGCTCTGATCTTTCAGTTAAAAAAAGTCAAGAGGAATCGTTCCTTGACATCAATGCCAAGATTTGATAGTCATCATGACCACCAAAAATAATCCTTGCACAAAAAGTAACTTGTAGTTAGTAGTAAACAGGGGTCGAATCTACAAGGAATAGTATTTTCTGAGTATTTCCTTATCAGAATGACTAGAGTAACCGAATTGTTATCTTTGAAAGTATTGTGGGTTGAAAACTTGAAAAATAACAAGTAAAACAAATAATTAAAAGACTGAGTCAACCAAATTAAGGGAAACCATGTATCATAATGATCACTGGACAAGAGATAAATTGCATCGAGACTTAGGTTTAGATTTGCTAGCATTCCCCACCGTACAGCGTTAGCAACTCTTCCTTACTTCGTATTGGTATTATGCTTCACACCTCAATCACCTTCTTACTCACCGTGACTTTCAACGTCGCACAAAAGAGTTCACCGGAAAAAAGCAATAAACATTAGAAAAACCTAAACCCTAACTAACAAGTAGTAAAACTCTCAACATGCGCTAGATCGTTGTATCTCCAATCTCGCTGATGACAAAGAGATTGATGTCACTAACTCCTTCTTAGATACAATTATAGATGCAAAAGTTAGAGATAACAATAAATCATAAAGACTTACCTTGCTGCTGATCAGACCATAAAGAGACTGAGGATCCAATACAGATAGATACCGAGATCAACAAATAAGTCACATTACAATTTATTGTAATCAGGTTTAAATCCTCACATTAATCAAACATGGTTTTGACCCTTAATTGGTTAAGTCACTAAGAATTTAGCTAGACATGATTGAACTTAAATGCAATAAAAGGTAAAGAGATTTAAATGTATAAATCACGAATAAAGTGAAAAGGAACTTATGAAAACAGATTGCAAACTTGAAATAAACTTGAATTAAAATTGTTTGGAAAGTAAAATAATCAAATTTAACTAAAAGTAAATAAAATTAAGTCTAAGAGGATTTGGAATACAAAGAACAAAAATAATGATAACTCTAAACTAAATTGGACTGAACTTCAACTAGAATAAGCTGGATTCTTTTACTTGTGGGATTTAGTCTCTATTTATATCAAATTGGTCGAATCTAGTTACTTCAGTCTTTGTCTTTGATAATATTTTTTCTTCTTTAGATTTATCCTTTAGTCTTTACTTTGAGATAAAAATGGTAGAGTCTTATCTTTCCTTCGAGATAGAATTTGTGAAGGAGAATAACTCTTTCTTTGATAAAAACTCCTTAAGGATAGGCTTTGCCTGAACTGATGAATCTTCCTAGACTTTTATGCTCTTAACTTCTAACTGGATTTGTTTTTTACAATCTGGAAGATTCTGGAATGTGTAGAAATCACCCAGACTAGCTACTGCTCTCTGTGGACACACTTGGATCTTGCCGAAATGTTATTTTTTACCGTTTTAACCAACTTTCATCTAAATCACCTGAAAATCCTAAAATGATAGAAAATAGTAATAATAAAGCCCATAAAGACTAAAACATGCTCATAAAGATGTAGAATTAAGCATAAAAACATGTTGGATTTACAACATATCATGTACCAGTTTAGTACTCTAGATCTATCCTCTCTCTTACGAGAGGGAAGACCACCCTTAGGGGACTAGACCGACATCAGTCAGACCTAGATCGGCCCTCCCTAAGGGTTGGTACTCATCCGAATGGACATGTACCAAACTGTTAGCCTAGGTTAGACCCGAAGAAAACCAGAAAAAATAAAATAAACACACCAAGAGTCTACAAAAGTTTAGAATCTTACCCCTCCGACATGAATCCATGACTCTAGGAGCCACAAAATACTGAGAAGAGATCATCAAAGCATTTAGTCTTGATTTTTGAAAGAAAAAGTGATGGAAAGTGGATATTTGTGAGGAAATAGGAAACCCAAGAGCTAAATTTGAGTCTCCAACTCTCAATACCAAGAAGAAAGAAGGATTTTAGCAGAAAAATCTAGGAAAATTGGAAGTGGGGGAAATTTCCACAACTTTCCTCTAAAAATGAATTAGGTTAGCAGTAAAATATGAAAAGAGCATGAAAATTTTGTGAAAAAAGTCAACCAAAACCGGCCTTGCCACGTGGGCAAGGATGGCACCGGTCCAACCGGTACCGACCCGACGACCATGCCTGGTCCAGTGGGTGAACCAATACTGATATTTTCCTTATCTGCTTAGCAGACTGGTACTGGTTCGGTCCTGGGTCAGTTAGAAATGTCAGACTAATGTCGGGCTTGCTCGATCAAGAGTGGACAGGGCGATTTATTTTGGTTTTTCTAGTTTTGTTTTTTGTGGTTTTCAAATGGTTTTGACGATATGGAAGGAGAGCTTCGAATAGTTTTGGCTTGCAAAAGACCCGAAGATCTCCTCTGAATGTTTCGTAACCTCGATGTGGATCACTAGAATCAGAGAGTTAGTAAAAATATTTTTTTATCATCGCTTTACGAGAGGGTTCAAGAAATACGTGCTCATAACCGTGCTAATAGATAATCATTGTGAATAACGAACTCTTTAGGCAGCAAGTAATGTTCCTAAACATGAAGAGCTTTAATGAGGGAATAATTTTTTTTATCATAGGTGGAATAGTTCATATGTGCTCCACTTAACTTCTCACTAAAATATGCAATTGGTTACCTCTCCTACATCAAAACAACACCAATACTAGTCTCAAAAGCATTACATTCAATTTTAAAAGTCTTATCAAAATCAGGAAATATTAAATAGGAGCTTATCTTTGTTAAATGCATGTTCTTGTTCTTTTCCCCAATGGAAATCAGCAAATTTTTTAATAACTTGTTAAGATGTGAAGCAATGGTACTAAGATCTTTAACAAACCTTCTATAGAAGCTAGCTAAACTATGAAAAGATCATACCTCACTTGCATTTTTAGGTGTTGGCAACTCTTGAATGACTTTTACCTTTTCATCATCAACTTCAACTCCTTGTGAACTAACAACAAATCCTAAGAAGATGACTTGATTAGTGCAAAAAGTGAATTTTTTAAGTTTAGCATGTAACTCATGCTCACATAATTTTTGCAGAATAAGCCTAACATGTCTAGTGTGCTTATCCATATTTCGGCAATATATCTATATCATCAAAATACACAACAACAAATTTTCCTATGTAATTATGCATTTCATGGTTCATTAGTCTCATAAATGTGCTAGAGACATTAGTTAAACCAAAGGGCATCACCAACCATTCATATAAACCATAATTTTTTTAAGGCGGATTTCCATTCGTTACCTACTTTCATCCTAATTTGATGATAGCCACTTTTTAAATCAATTTTAGTAAACAAAATGGATCCACAAAGTTCCTCATGTATATCATCTAATCTAGGTCGATACTTCATTGTTATTTTGTTGGTGGCATGACAATGAACACACATTTGCATTTGTTCCATCTTTCTTCGGAACTAATAACACGAGAACTAACTACACATGGACTTAAGCTCCCTCGGATGTGTCCCTTGGCTAGAAACTCATCAACTTGTTGTTGTAGCTCCTTTGTTTCTTCTGAATTTGAGTTTCCAGAAACCAAATCAATTTGACGTTAAATCCTACAAATAGATAGTAATCCATGTAGTATTTTGTCGAAATGGACATCATTTAGTGGGGTTAGTGATTAAAAAGTTACAATTCGACAAATTCATTCAATAAATATCATATTAATTATCTCTGTTCTCCAAAATTAACTTTTCAACTTCTACTTTTAGGTTTATTTTGTACTCTCATATATATTTATTTAAAATTCACCTCCATATTTAACATTTACCAATAATAATAATAATATCATTTTTTATAAAAAAAAAATATAAGTGTAGTAAGCTCATCGGTTTTCAACTATTTATAAAGACCTAGCCCGAGTCCGAATATTTTGTTTTACACGTTGGGCCAGACTTGGCTTCTTAATTTTTTAGCTATGTACTATTAGACCCAACCCGAAGCCAGTCTATGCCTGGATTTAGTAGTAATTAGTAATAAAGAAAATTTTATAATAAAGTAAAATTGATAAATTAGTAATTATAATAGTGTGATAAATGTTTTATTGGTTTTGATAAAAAATCATAAAATGATAATCATTTGACACCAAAGGGAATATAAAAAACTATCAATAATACTAAAATTTTGTTATAAACAATTTAATGTTTGTTTATTTATTTTGTGGTGGAGTTTGCGGCTAGCTTACCACTTAGAGGACACATTTCATAATTCGATTTCGCGGATACATACCTATTACTGATGATCTTGTGGGGTTTAGCTCTGTTTATCCTTATGGTTTTCTATTTTCTTATAAAGTAAGTTTGTTTAATTTACTTTGCATTAAACACTGAGAAAATATCGAACAATAAGGTATTACATGACAAAATTCTAGATTATGGAATACAAAGGAAGAGCAAATACCAAAAAGGGGATCAAGGAAAGCAAATTGTAAGGAGCAATTATAAAATAAGATAATATTACTAAAAAAGGATTTAAAGAAATTAAACAGAAAATGAAAGCCACGGAATAAAAGGCAAAGAAATTAGGTATGGCATAAAAGCATTCATGTTAATTGAACTTTTGTACAACAAATAAATTAAAGCAAAGGGTGCAGAATGAAAAAGGGTGCAGGATGTTACAGTACTGAAAAGCAACTCAATTTAATGTCTCTTCTTTAAACTACCAACAGACACAAGCCGTTGGAAGAGAACAAAGGAGCATGGTTACAGACTCTTTTCTTTTGTTTTTCTTACTAGTAAAGTTGATCTCTCTTGTCATGGAACCATCTCCACCTGTTTTCAAAATTCATATTACATTAATAAGTAAACAATTATATATAGACTATACCATTAATAAGCTGTCTTGTATATAAACTACTCTTGACTAATCTTTTTGAACTAATCACTCCTAACTAAGCTTGTTGGAGTGATCATATCCTAAAAATCACAATTTTTTATATTATGATAATCTTTTATTTGTACTAGGTGGACATATATAGTCTGAATGTACATCTTCAAATAATAGACGTGGAGGATGAGGGATCAATTCCTAACTCTTTCAAACAATAATAGAGAACATTTATCATGGTAGTTTATGATGTAATGGATTATTAATCCTTTTTATAATATTTTAAAGGTAAAATGCATCAACACATCCCTAAAGTTGACTCAGAAAACCGGATGTCTCCCTCAACTTTCAAAAGAACCAATTACCTTCCTTAACTTGGTAAAAAAGACCAGTTACCCCTTTAACTTGGCAAAAATGCATCAGTGCCCCTCAAAACCACGTGTCAACTTCTAGTTAGAGAAAGAAAAATTAAAAAATTGACATTTTTGAAAAGTCAAACTAACCAGTTTTTGACACGTGACTTTAAGGGGGTGCCTTTTTTCCAAGTTAAGGGGGGTAACTGATCATTTTGAAAGTTGAGGGTAACATCCAATATTCTAAGCTAACTTTAGAGGGTGTTGATGTATTAAGCCTATTTTAACCCATAATATTAATATTTATAATCGAATATTAAATTATGTTAACATGTGTTTGGGAGCAAGGATTTGAATTTCAAAAACAAGCCCCATCCGAAGCCACTGATAAAAGTTCGAGCTTAAGATAAATGAGCATAGCTCAAGCTAAACGCATGAACGAAAAAATCAAGCCTACCAATCTACCCGAGCTCGACTAAAATGAACTAAGCCAGGCGTGATCAATCGGTGGTTCAAGCTCGACTAGATAGTGTATAAAACAAAACAAAATTGAGAAAGAGAAGTAGACTGACCAATAATAATCCCATCTGGGTCTGACTTTGGACATTCTGTTTTCACCATATGGGTAATCTGTTTCGGCCCTTTTAGTATTTCTAAAAGCACAGCATCCAACTGAATAAACCCCTATTAAAACCACAAGCATCACTATGTTAAGCACAGATAGCTTATGCCAATCCCTTCTCACACTTTCAAGTACTCCTGCTTTACATGAATCGCACTCGTAACATAGCATTGTTGGCGAGTTGTTCCATTTGTAGCAATCTGGGTCTTGTGGCACTAACGCTGCCGTATTGTAGTTGCATGCCGTTGGTGGCTTGCAACATCCAGACTATCACCAAATAAACAAACAAAATAAATTTATGATAAAAAATTTGCATTAGTTGTTACAATTAAAATTATAAGTAAAGAAAATTTTTAAAATTGCGTTCATGTAAAACAGTCGAATTCCAACTCTTTCAAGGTTAAATTAAGTATTAAAAAATTTATTAAATTTGAAACCACAAAGAAACTAAATCAAAACATGCATATATGTACGGTGAATTTTAATATTTAATTGTTGTGTTTGGCAGTATTAATTTATCATTTTACTTTTTTTATTTAAATTTTAGCACATTTAATCTATGTACCTAAAATTTTCTCAAAGGCTTGCCTCATAGAAGATGAAAGATGAAAAAGCGACAACAATCGAGCCTCAAGAAAATTGAGAAAAATTTGTGAAAATGGATTAAAATTGATAATTTTGGAGAAAATTAAAAGTAAAGAAAATTAAACATGTCAACAAAATTTTACTCGAAGATTTTCACTCCAAAACATCACTTCTTGTTAAAATTCAGACCTTATCAAACAGAAATTGTGTAGGATGAAGTCTAATTAAAAAATTACTGTGGAAATTATACGATATTTTTTGAAAAAAAAAATTGTAAGAACAAGAGTAAAGTAGCACCTGAATAGGAGACATGTCCTTCTGCATATAATCAAGAGGAGTCCAATAAGCAAGTTTAGCACAAGTCTTAGACCCCAAAATACAACTTCTTATAGTTCTCCAATACTCTGGATCTTCGACTCGTTGTCTTAACCAAGGCGAATAATCCTGAAGCCTGTATTCCTTGTAAACTCTACCTGGCACTACTACTCCGCCCGCCCCTTCCCCTGTCACTACAAACCCGAATATCGTTAACCCCATTAACGCAGCTATTATAAACAACATGACTACTAAGTACACCCAAAGTGCCCATGCCACATGAAAACATGCCCCTATAAAACCGGCTAATGATATTATTAGCACAACAAACCCAACTACTAGTAGTGGTGTTTGAAGGAAGCTTTCGCAAGTTGTACTGCTTCTTGCCATCCATAACCCGCCTCCAATTATTGGTATCGATGCTAATAGTGTGAATAGATTCAAGAAACCTATTACTGTGTTGCTAAATCTGTACATCTTTGATTTTTTTGATTTTGAACTTTGTTTTCTCTATTTGATTTTTGTATTTCTCTTTTCTTTGTGGTGTTGTTCAGCTTTTTCTCTTTTATTTATGTGTGGATGGACATATACATGCTGCTTTTTCTTTAATTTAGTTGTATTTATTAAAGATTCAAGAATTAAAAATGTTTATCACATTTCCTATATTTGCTTTTTTTATTTATTTACGAAGTTTAGCATGTATCTTAGACTTAAGTGATAATTCATATTCACATAAATTCTACAATACTTAATGACTAAGGAAGTTTTTGATACCACAAATTTACTAGTTTGCCTTTTCATATTGGCAAAAAAATCTTCATTGTCCAGTTTATCCTAGGGATGGCAACGGATCCGTTTTTTAGGATCTGGGTCCGAGAAAACGGATCCAGGTCCAAATTTTACAAAGAAACCCTGATCCGTAATTAAAGATTAATTGTACTTATTTTTATCTATTATTTACCTCGAAAATATCCGATAGTTAATATTATTTGAGATCCATGTAAGTTCAATTGCATAAACATAATTAAATGAGTACAACTATTTAAATTAAGGGGAAATGTACAAGTATGGAAGCTGAAACTAAGAATTTGATGTTAATTGCATGGACTCGTTTTAGATCCATTTACGGACCCGGATCCTTAGGATGTTACCATCCCTAGTTTATCCATTAATTCCATATGATATACATGTTATTCATTTGTTCATGTGCTATGTAATATATTAAGTTTTTTGTTCCTTTAGAACTCATGCAATTTTATAGTTTATACCTTATGAAACAAAATAAGTTAACAAATTGCATACCACAATAATCAAATGGATATCTAAAACATAGCACAAGGATCAAAATGCTAAACTATCACAGTACAAAGATCTTAGGGTAACATATGTAGCACATAGACCAAATGAAATAAAAAATCAATACACGAGGGCCAACAACTTATGTTTCCCCTTCTATTTAATTTTCTTGTGTGTTTTACCATTTGGCTTTGCAACTTTATTAGATGCATTTTGAAAATGTTTTCCTTCTAACAACTGTTTTTGTGTTAGAAAAAATAATCTGAAGCAGTTTTTATAGTTCGAAAAGTTAATTTTCGAGATTCTTATGAAGGGAGCTTTGTGAAATTATAGTTATTAGGCTGTGGAAAGCAATCGCAGCCAAAACAACGCGACCCTAGGTATGTTGGAGTCAAAACTTGTGATAACTTTTGTTCCATGGTAAATTAAATCAACCAACTACATTACATAATATTATGCAATCTATTTCGGTAAATTTCAGTATTTTTAAGCATACATAAAATAATGAGCATGACAAATTGCCAAATATCAATGATTAGTTTAATTATTAATTTTAATACACAAATAATAATCTTAGTAGTGCTTGTATGATAAAATTTTATATCAAATTGAAAGAAAAGTGTTTGTAATAATATTGCCGGAAACTGGATCAATGACATAACCTGTAGAATATATGAACAAAGCAACAGTGTTAATAAAGTGGAATCTTGTTAAGCACTGTTGTTAGATGATACTTGGTAGTCCCTCCCGAGATTGAATCACTTCTTCACGTCTAAGGAGAGATGGTACTTGGAACTCAAGTTCTGTACATCCAAAATAAGAGGGGATGAAGAACTGATTTTGATTTCTATATTTCGAAATTGTAAAGCAAAGCAAGTATATATAAACCAGAAATAGCTGTTGAAAATGATTGTTAAACACATTACAGCCAAAATTTTTTTGCAACTGAACAAAATATCGTTGTTGCATTAGTTTTGGTGCAAAAAGCTTTAAGTAAATCAACGAAAATAAAAGGAAAGGGATTTGAATAAAATAATTTTAAATAATATATTATTTTCTCACAGTAAAAATAATAAAAGATTTCATATTTCCATGATATCGACAAACTAAAGACATGCCTATCTCCCACTTACTCCTCCCTTTATTTGTAGTTATCAACTTATAATTGCAATTTGCACTTCCAGTGTATACATTTTTTGGAAATTGTAAAAAATGTAGGGTTTGTTAAACTTATTTACAAAAATACGTTCTAATTTATTCTTTGCATTCAATAACCAATTTTAAGTTTCAGTTTTCACTCTATACGTTCTATATATACATTGTTTTATCAAGTTTTAATTGCTTCCTCTTTTTGCATTGAGCGCTTTTTCTTTCCATCAAATTCTCTCTTCCTTGTTTTGATTCTTCCCGATTCTCTCTAGATCGAATATTCTTCAAGTCTCTGATATCTGCAACTATCAAATTCTCTACATAATTCCAGTTTTCTAGCTTTGTATTAGGCTTTTTTAATTCAATTTGAAATTTCGACTAGTTAAGCTATTGTTTTTTCATCTGATTTTGATTTTAATTATAATTGGGTTTCAATGGCATATTTTATGAACAAAAAAGAAAACAAATAACCTGAGCAACACTCTGTGCCATGAGATTAATTGTAGACTAAACATAAAAAAGTGAAGGCTAAGCACTAGGTCCAGATTGACACTAAATCTGTTACAAATGCATTTTTGTTACTTTTCAAGATTAATTTGACAAAACTTGTTCTTCATACCATTTTCCTACCACTTACCTACCACTTTCTTACCAGTTTTGACATTTTTTATTCTTCATACTAGTTACATACCAGATTCTTACTATTTTGATTCAATACATTGTAGAGATTTATTTTACATGTTCTAATCACTTTCTAATACATTTTCATTACTTTTCAAGATTAATTTGACACAACTTGTTCTTCATACCAGTTACCTACCACGTTCTTACTAGTTTTGACCTTTTTTGTTCTTCATACCAGTTACATACCAGATTCCTACTATTTTGATTCAATACTTTGCAGAGATTTATCTTACATGTTCTAATAATTTCTAAAGCATTTTCATTAATTTCCAAGATTAATTTGACACAACTTATAATTCATACCAGTTTCCTAACCACTTACCTACCATTTTCTTATTAGTTTTGAACTTTTTTGTTCTTCATACTAGTTACATACCAGATTCTTACTATTTCATACCAGTTTACTGCCACTTTCTTACTAGTTTTGATATTTTTTGTTCTTCATATCAGTTATATATTGGATTCCTACTATTTTGATTCAATACATTGTAGAGATTTATCTTACATGAATAAATCACTTTCTAATGCATTATCATTACTTTTCAAGATTATTTTGATACAATTTGTTCTTCATACCAGTTTCCTACCACTTACCTACCACTTTCTTACTAGTTTTGAAATTTTTTGTTCTTCATACCAGTTGCATACTAGATTCCTACTATTTTGATTCAATACTTTCTAGAGTGTTATCTTACATGTTCTAATCACTTTCCAATGCCTTTTCATTACTTTTCAAGATTATTTTGATACAATTTGTTCTTCATACCAGTTTCCTACCACTTACCTACCAATTTCTTACTAGTGTTGATATTTTTTGTTCTTCATACCAATTACATGCCATATTCCTATTTTTTTATTCGATACTTTGTATAGATTTTTTTTGCATGAATAAATCACTTTTTAATGCATTTTCATTACTTTTCAAGATTATTTTGACACAACTTGTTCTTCATACCAGCTTCCTACCACTTACCTACCACTTTTTTTACTAGTTTTGATATTTTTTGTTCTTCATACCAGTTACATACCAGATTCCTACTGTTTTGATTCAATACTTTTAGAGTTTTATCTTACATGTTCTAATCACTTCCTAATGCATTTTCATTACTTTTCAAGATTAATGTGACACAATTTGTTCTTCATACATGTTTCCTACCACTTTCTTACTAGTGTTGACATTTTTTGTTCTTCATACCAATTACATACCAGATTCCTACTATTTTATTCAATACCCTATAGAGATTTTTCTTACGTGAATAAATCACTTTCTAATATATTTTCATTACTTTTAAAGATTGTTTTGACACAACTTGTTATTCATACTAGTTTCCTACCACTTACCTATCACTTTCTTACTATTTTTGACATTTTTTGTTCTTCATATCAGTTACATACCAGATTCCTACTATTCTGATTCAATACTTTTATCTTCCATGTTCTAATCACTTTCTAATGCATTTTCATTACTTTTCAAGATTAATTTGACACAATTTGTAATTCATACCAGTTTCTTACCACTTACCTACCACTTTCTTACTTGTGTTGATAGTTTTATTCTTCATACCAGTTACATATTCCTACTGTTTTGATTCAATACTTTGTAGAGATTTATCTTACATGAATAAATTACTTTCTAATGTATTTTCATAACTTTTCAAGATTATTTTGACACAACTTGTTCTTCATACCAGTTTCCTACCACTTTCTCACTAGTTTTAACATTTTTTGTTCTTCAAATCAGTTACATACTAGATTCCTACTGTTTTAATTCAATACTTTATAGAGATTTATCTTACATGTTCTAATAACTTTCTAATGCATTTTCATTACTTTTCAAAATTAATTTGACACAACTTGTTCTTCATACTAGTTTCCTACCACTTACCTACTAGTTTCTTACTAGTTTTGACATTTTTTGTTCTTCATTCCAGTTACATACCAGATTCTTACTGTTTTTTATATAAAACTTTGTAGAATTTTATTTACATGTTATAATCACTTTCTAATGCATTTTCATTACTTTAAGGTTATAATTGTTTGTTTATTGCTATGGAGACAAACTTTTGACATGTATTTGTGTTACCTACCATATTTTCATAACAATTTTGGCACAACTTGTTCTTCCTACTAGTTACTACCACTTATCAACCAGTTTCAAACAGTTGAAAAAAAAGTTCAAAAAAGTATATCATAATAGATGGCGTTTTGAAGATAAAAATGAGATGAACAAAAAACTCTAAAGTACCATATCAAAAAATGAACGGTGTGAGAGATAATATCGAAATAAGATAAGAAAATTAAAAAACAAATATCGAAGGTATGGAAGATAAACACAACAACTTTGGAACATGTAGAAGGTGGATATGAAACTTAATTGGTCAAATAAGTTAAGACACAAAACTTGGGCTGAAATTATTTCTAGCTTTCAACCCATTAATAATATTTTCCCATAAATTTTAACTATACACACAAAATAGAAATTATTTCATTTTGGACCAAAAAGACCCTAAAAATACAATAGACTTATTTGTGAAATCATTTTTTGGTTTGATTCACAAAAGTTCTTTAAGAAGACTGCGGACTGAATAATTGGCCAAGGAATAATACCCCACATTCCGAAATTCCAAAATTGATCAAGGCAAGTAAAGAATATAGGCATTTTTGTAAAATTTATATCACTTTGTGGATTTTTTTTTTTTTTTTTTTTGCTTACTTTTAAAGCACGATCAGAATCAGAATTAGATGATTACCTTTAGGGGTGAGATGATCGGTCACTGTATATATAATTTATGCCAAAACATATACTATGCACCTTCACTTTTTTTAGTTTCACAATTGTGCCCTCATCACACATAATCTATGAATATTTGAGATCAAGTTGCACATACAATTTTGAATTGTAAAAGCAATCGCATGTGCATATGAAGCAGATGAACCTCAAAATCTTCTATTTCCCTTACATGCTATATAATCAAGCCCAAACCTAACATTTTGAGGGTTCGGTGAAATAAGAAACAATGATCATTGATATATAATATATCATAGCCGACTCTATTTTAACAATGATCATTGATATATAATATATCATAGCCGACTCTATTTCTTTCTATTGGAAATACCTGGTTCGCTCGTGAGCAGGTTTATCAGGTTAAAATATTTGATCCAATTTAGTTATTTGGATTAAATTCAAAAGTTATAAAACTTTAAAAAATTAATTGCAAATACTTAAGAGTTTAAGGACTTAATTGCGATTAGTCAATATTCATTTCATATATAATGAAATGCAAGACTATTGAATTATTATGGAATCCATTTCTCCAATTCGTTTATTTTCCTGTATTTATTTATCTCACTGGTTTTCGTTTCACGATAAAAACATCACAAATTGATCATTATTGATCTTCGTCGTGAACAATAATTATTCTCCGATGCATCGTGAGACAATTCTGATTCAGCATTCGATACGGTGTTCTTCGATTTTGGATATATGGAAAAGGTTAGAATCCGATTCCATTTCCTATTTATGTTTTCCTTCATTGGTATCAAAGTGGTATTGTTGCGATGTTTATATATGCTTATATATTTCTACACATTTTGGAATTTATGAGGATTCATTCTCCGAAATTTTATTTCATGTTCTTCGTGAATTACACAAATAACGTGTAAATAGAGAAAAAATCGTGTTTTTGAATCGTTTTAGCGAAATCTATGTGTTTTGGTGATGTTTCCATTATTATTCTGTAATTTTAGTAATTACGAATGTTTAGAACCGGGTTGATTTCGTTTCTTACCGAAATTATGTGGGTAAATATAAATTTTCTATTCATTTTTTCATAAACCGGACCGCACCAACATATATGAAATGAAATAACTAGTTGCATTTCCAAAGTTCGATCACTAGAAAACTACGGGAAGGCAGCGTGTCTACTACACACACCCCTAGCGATTGCCCACTAGCCAAAACGTGTAGTTCAGGCGCCGGCAACCGAATCGGCGTACCAGTTGATCCTTTGTTTATGTGTGACGCCTTCTAATAAGTGAGCTTGTTTGCGTGGCTTATCCAGGATGTGACATGTGTCACTTATTGACGGTTCACATTTTTTTTCGTTATGTGTTATGCCAAACGATGCCGTTTTGCTCTGAAATTTTTTCTATCCCCAATTTCATATTTTTTGGATTTAACGGTGAATTGGTCAAAATTTTTTGAGGTTCAGAAAATATTGTTTTCTATTTATTTTGTGTTAATAAATGCTTATAAATTATGGAAAATTAGATTCTGAATTTTTTAACATATTTTCTATTGGTTACAAAACAATTTAGAACCTACTAGTAAATAATTAAAAATTTTTCATATATTGATTAATTTTGATAATTATTTTTTTAAAATATTTGTATTAGTTACATAAACATATAAATTGAAAATATACTATTAATATCCAAATTTATTATTATATAACGATTGAATTTAATTATATATGTGAGGTAATATGTTATTGAATATATTTATGTCTTTTAGTTAATTGTGTGATGATTATTTGAATTATATCTGCGTTATATAAGTTTAATTAAGTAATTTTAGTTATTATGCTTAAATAATGAAACATTAAATTATTTTGTATTTTGTGAAAATATAAAGCATTAAGTGTTATAAATTATATAAAATATATTTCTGTGATATATTTAAATTAATTATTTATGTAATGATTAATATTGATCTTTTGACATATATTGTAGATAGTCAATAATGATGCAAACCCTCGTAATCCTGATAATCTATTTAATGGAAAAGAGCCAAGAAGAACTTAAGGAAACCGATTCTCAAAAGTATATTTATTAAATTTGTATCTAATAAATAGTGTATTATTTTATTGTATTGCTTAGATAAATGCAATTTTTCTATGTATTAATTTTTATACTTTGTAAATCATGGTTTTACATATCTAATTTTCAATTTGTTTGAATGATCAAATTATGTAATATTGGACATACGAGTTCTTTTAAATAATTTGATTTTTTATTACCAAGTTCGAGCAAAGGAAAGGACTCTAGATTTGATGATTTGACATAAGATGATTATTATGAACATCATAGTTGATGTTGTACTAATTTTTAATTGTAATACAAGGATTGTGTATAACTTAATTCTAATAAGACGTAAAATAGTTACACACATTAAGTATATTATATGGTGGATGACAATATAAGTCACTGTCATTTATTTAGCATCGTTAATATATGTGTTATGTTTATTTGTTTATATTTTTGTATAACAAGTTTTATGTATATTTTGTTATTGAATAATTTTGGGATTGTGTTTATTATGATTAAATCTAAGTGATTATTTTATTTGAATGTCGTCATCTATCTTATACTTTATATTTGTTTAAAGACATATAAAATACATAAAATACTTAAATCCTTAATAAACATTTAAGACTAATATGCCCTATTGAACCCCAAATTTGTTTCAATCATTATGCATAATAAAGTTATACATCTTTAGAATACATGAAATACTTAAATCCTTAATAAACATCTTTGTTGCTTATTAGTGCTTTCTGTTTATTAACGTATCTCGCTAGTTTCATATATGTATATTATTTAATATGTTTATGTGTATTGATGAGACAAAGTCCATGACTACTTCATGGCGTAAAAGTGCGAGGACATGGTGGGAGCTATGTGGTGTGAGAACTGCATATACATGTTAGTATGAATAGCTTGAATATCTCTAGTCATAGTTTCATTGAGATTGACATCAATGGAACATATAGACTAGCATGTGTAGGCTTACTCCTTGGATTAGATACAAGCAGCCGATCTCACGAGCTGAAGGTGGTACCTTGAGTTAACACATGAATGTATTCGGGTAATACATTAGAGACTGTTATAAGACAGACACTCAGAAACAACTATATCCATGTGTTGGTGTCATGTCTTATTGTAGTAGTAGTAAACGTATCCTTAGACTTGAGATACTGGTTACCTTGTGTAGGAGTTGCTCTACTTTAGGTCATACTTATTCATACCCTGATGATTAGGATGACATGGGTGATTAAGGGTATAGTGATGTTCACATGTTGGTAAGTCGAGTAGTCAAGATGGGGTCCATCACTCTTGATATAGTGTTATAATGGGAGATGTACCTTAGGAACCCTTGTTGAAGTGACCCACTCATAAACCTCTTATCAGAGTATAATATTGATAGAACGGGTTTCTAGTCAATCTTGATACATAATGGTTGAGTGGTGTTCTTTGAGAACAAGTCTAATTCCATGATAACTGTGGCTATTACATGAGCTAACACTTAATTCGAGCTCAATAAACTAGATGGTACTTAACCGATGGAAGGAGTGTATTGTATTGGTTACTACTGCATAACCAGATCAAGTCATAAGCACATGACATTCCAAGTATCGGGAGATCATACACCTTTGCTAGAATGCCCATTTGATTGTCTAGAGCTATTGGGTTCCATATTAATCTAGAACATTGAGCCTAAAGTTTCCTGGATGGAAAGCCGAGTTTAGGTTAATCTCTAGTAGCTCAATACTTTGGGATCCTATGAGGTCACACACTTTGAGTCTTTATCGAACTAAGTAAAGAACCTATAGACTAGGTCTATGCCGAAAATAAAAGTTGTCGAATCCGTTAGAAGAATTATTAATTAATTGGACTAGATTAATAATCAAAGAAAATAAAGAGGAAATAGGGAAAAATTACATAGAGAGGAGCAAGGGAATTTTTTCTCGTGCGAGTGAGCCTCAAATGAACACATGTTGTTCAAAATGGGGCCTATGCGGCTACCCCGCGAGCTGAAAAGCTCATGGGTTGCTAGCACGTGGGCAAGCCCGCGGGCTGCAAGCCCGCAAACCTAGCTTGTGGTAGCAAGGCAAGCCCAAAAGGGCTTGCCTTGCAAAACCCGTGCGGGTTAGACCTCATATCACCATGACCTGCGTGGCTAACCTGATTAGGATGGGATGGGATTATTCCCATCCCAGCTAGTAATTAAGGGGGAGTCTAACACTCCCCCTTTTCCCTATATATAGGCCTCCAATTCCTCTTTATTAAAAACACACACTTAATTTTCTTCAACTCAGTTTTTCTCTCTTAGTTCGACATCTTTCTCTTTGTTCGTTGTGCAAGATTCTCCACAAGTTTCTATAAATAAATGAAAAATTCATTTGAAGGCTCTTTCTAAAGTGAGCCTTCTTAGTTTATTTTCAGGTTGGTCTTCGAGTGGTCTAGCAATTGCTATTTACTAACAGGTTCTTCCTCAACGAGGTTTTGGTCAGTGAAGATCCATGTGGATCAATCATAGAGGCTCTCCTAGTGTAGAAGCTCGTTCTACCGAATTGCTCTAAGGGAACACCATCACCAAAAGAGAGAAAGCATAAATCAACTGGTAATGCTCTAAACATATATGCTAGGTTTCTTTTGTAAGATTTATAAACCTAAAAGCATCTATGGAGATTATATCAATCATGGCATGCTTAGGAGATCTTTAGGTTAATTTTAATTTTGAAATTCTACCTTGCAACGTTTGCATGTTCAATTACTGTCTTGATTAACCAGTAGTAGTATCGGAGCCTGTCTTATGCTATGTATGATTGATAATAATGTGTTAAAATGTTGTAATCTATGAATTGATTAAAGTATGATATGCATGACTTAGGGTTCAATTCCTGTTATAGAAAATGATGTGATAACTAGGTTAAGGTTTTGCTCAAACTTAGTCTAGGTGATTATCATATAAATTAGCAATGTTTTACCATGCATGTAAATGCTTTAATTGAGGGTGTCCTGTACTTCACTTAATTAAAAAATGAAATCTTTAAATCATAGTTTTCCGTGGTACAACGAATCAAAGTGCACGTGGTTATTTTGGCAAGGATTGGACTTGGCTTCTCATTCACTTCAAGAGAGGCCTCTCCCACCTGGACATCTCTATCGGTATTAGACTTAAAAGTACCCAAGGGACTTTATGAATTAGTCGATTTCTAGTATGGGAATTAGATTTCGCATATGGTTTTACAAACGTGGTTTAAGTTATTAAATTAAAACTTATAGACATAGGTGCAATGACTTAAACATGGACCTTATTTATTTTGCATGCTATGTGGAGTCTTGGCATAATGGATGATTAAGATATACCAGTCCCGAGCATGTTCCTTAGAGTTAATAATTCCAAATAGCTGGAATTATTGTTTTCATAATCATATCCATCGTATAAGACCTAGACTAGGGCGAGACTAACGGCACCAATAATATCCCCACAACAATATCAAGGCAGTATATAGTATTCCCGTCATAAGTTATGATACGAACCTTATTAACGGATGTAAGCACATGTAAAACATGTTTTCCCTTAACATGTGTTTGGTTATGAGACTAGATGGGGTTAAAACCTTAACCAAAATGGGTAGTTTTCCATGTTATTGGAGCTAATACCAAATTAGAGACACATTTGAGGATTCGTATAATTGGGTACGCACATCTAGAGAAAGAGAACTCAAATGGATTAGCAATTACAAGAGATGCAAATGGATGGGTTCCAACCATGGTTGTCTTATTATGGCTTGACCTGCAATAGTGGGGTCATGATGAGTGGTTATGGATGCTACCTACTAAGGAAAATTGGTTCAACCAAATTTCCCGAATTTAAATTGAAGGGGCTATTTGAATGTCGAGAAAATAGTAGGAGCTATGTGTTTAATTTAAAACCTTATATTAAAAGCATGTACATATACTAATGTCTACACAAATTCTATTTTATATCTAGGTTGAATATGATCACTAACAAAAATACTCGCATTAACATCGGTCTTCTTGTTTACATAAAATATGATAAGTTTAATAATTTGTTCGCAAGATTTGGCTATATAATAATGGTGCCAAAAACTTGTTCACGTAAAGTATAGGTATTGTCAGTACCTCTTATCAAATAGAAAAATGATGATAGCTGCAAGTATACAGTTGCGATGTAGTTTTAAAAGATATCAAACCCACAGGGAAGGAACCAAGTCTAAAGATCAATAAGGAAGACAAAATAAATAAAATAAAATAATATAATGTTTTGGATAGGAGGGTCAGAATGAAGAATGAGTAAATATAGATATAAAAGATTAGAGAATCTAAATATATATATTTTCCTTACGAAATAAGGATAGCAGAGAAAACATGCAAGTTCAACAAAGAAGTTACGATTCACTAAACTAATCTAACAGACTCGGTTCAAAATACTCAGATGTTCAATTATTCACCGCAGAGTAACACATGAAATAACTTTTCTAAGCCTAGCACAAATGAATTAAGACAATTATATAAACCTGGACAGCGTCAATACTATGCTTAGTACGGGTCGCTCTCACATAGCCATATTTATCAAGTTACCATTCCAAAAATGTTGGCTCACTAAACAGTGTTATATCACAGTTCCAGTGATTATACATGATATTGTTAACCCAAAACTACTCTTAAAATTAACTCCAACGCATATAACTTTATTAATATAAAAGACTTAACACGAAATACGCATTATGACACATAGACATATCATAAACTTCAAAATAGAAAGTATAAGTAGAAAGCAAAGCAAAGTTGCAAGGTATGCAAGTGAAAGCTAAAGTTGATCAAATCGTACCCACTCTTTAATGGGAGTCATCAATTCCCGCAATTCATGCGTCTACTTTGAATTCGGTCTCGGCCCCATACAGAACCTCCGCTAGGATGCTATTCTTTGTGAATATCGAACAAACGAATATTGAAGAACGAAAACTTTTATTGTTAAGTGATTTCCAAGTACACTTATACAACAATCACTCTAGAATATAGAGAAATCTAGTGATCGAAACAAGGATTCGAATCACTTAAACATTTTCTCGTTAACACTTATGAACGTAGCAAATTCTCTATCTATACACATATTATATCTCTCTCATGCACTCTAATGTTTTCCCTCTTGTTACCCATGAAATTTGTGAGGTTTGGAATCCGATTTATAGAGTTCGAAGGGTTGCGTCTATCCATACAAAGAGTCGTGTCCATTGGTGAAAGATTGCATCATTTCATTGTGATTAGTTGAGAAGCTTCAATCTAATCTACAATGGATAGGCACCTTTTCATGATTGGTTAACTTCAGATAGGTGTGTATTTGTTGGTAGTTGATGGCGGTTGATCATGCGTATCTGGCGGTTGGTAGGTAAGAAGATAAAACCAGAAAACCATCCAAGTTACGACCACGATATACAAGTCGTGACCGTGAATCTTTGATTGGTAGATTTCTATTCTGAAGAAGAACAGGTCGCGACCGTGAATGGTTGTCGTGACCGTGAAATGTGTTTTTCTTCAGAATTCTCCTTGTAACTTTACCAATCTTTGACAGATTCGATCCTAAGCAAAATCTTTAAGTTCCACGCTTCTTTTTGCACCTTTTCATTCTTTTTACATAGAATTTCACTTTAGATCATTTTACTCCCAAGATTTACCTAGTATTTGCATTTGCACCAAAAACAACTACATAACACGTGAAATCTTTTATATGAAGTATAAAAATGACTTAAACTATAGTGTTTAGTGTATAAAATTAATATGATAATAAGTGTAATTATACACTTATCATACCCCCACACTTAACTTTTGCCACTTCCTCAAGGTAAATTAAACAGAAGTGTACAAATTTGCAATCAAGTTCGTACCTTATTTGGTGAAAGACTATTGTAGTGAGTACCACATTCCCACATTGCAAAAGATTCAAGTAGAAGTTTGAAATTTCCCACAAATTAGTAATGTGCAATTTATATAGCTTAGTTGCATACCTTTGCTCTTAATGGATAGTCAACCGAATCGCATCTTCATATAATCGTTATATGCATACTCGAATATTAACTTCTCTTAAGCATAGTATAAAGTATAAAGGACATAAAAAGCACACTTTGAATAAATTTCTCTCAATGCATTTTTAGGTAACCTAGGATGCCAAAACACTCTTTGTGGTTGCATTTTATGCCCCATACCACTCTCCCAGGCATTTTTAGGTTACCTAGGATGCCAAAACACTCTTAGTGGTTGCATTTTATGCCCCATACCACTCTCCCATTTTATCAGTGGTTGCATTTTATGCTCCATGCCACTCTCTCATTTTTTTCTTTTAAGAATATGTTTTCAAAGTACTTTGTACTTTGCACCCATTTTTCGTGCTCTGCTTTCTTTTCTTTTTTTTCACTCATTAAATGGTTGCAGTTTTTGTTCCGTACCATTTCTCACCTTTTGCATAACTCATTGGTTATCCTCTCTTTCTTTTGATTTTTCTTTTAATACCCTCATCCTTTATTGATCAATTTCAAAGTATTATCGCTATAGTTTTCCAACACTTTAAACACACTCAATACTATAGGACTTATTCGAGATTTGCATATAAAATTCATAGTAAGAATACCATTAGATATTACTCCACTTAAACTTATTGGAAGCATTAAACTAAAACTATATAACTTATACTAATTCATGTTGCATTTAAATATATATCGAAACTTACTTGGAATGTTGCATTCGAATGTTACTCACCACTCATCATTGCCAAATGCTAAATGTTGTGCTAAAAATGCTCATACCCATAATGTGCGCTCAAACTCGAAACAAAAATTTTGTTCAAAATTTGCACTAACATTAAACTTGTAATACCTAACACTCAACATAACCTTGGACAAATATTAATAAAGTATAAGAATTGATAATGTATAAATGACACGAAAATCAACAAAAATTTTTAAATTCTTCGATTTTTATTTTATTCATTTTTTTGGATTTTACGGGATTTTTACAAATGTCCCCCCACACTAAAGAACACAATGTCCTCATTGTGGAAGACTTTATTCAATTGAAAATCTAGTTTAAAAAATAAACAACTAGTCTAAAAATATGAAAAAGAAAGGTAAAAAAAAGAGAAAACCCCTTTTTTATTGAGTAGGAGAATAAGGGCCCATGTTGCGATCCCGAATGCCATTCGCGATCGTGATTTCCTTCAAAACAAGAATAGAAGGTTTTGCTGTATAACTTCATGAGCGCGATCGTGACCTTCTGTAATCCTTCTTTTTTCTTCAATTTTTAGACTTAGTACCTAGAAAAACTTAGAAAAACAAACGTATTAAATATAATTGCCTGTTCTTCGGCAATTTGATCTCTAGAACGCACTTGCCTTCCTCGGCAACGGCACCAAAAACTTGATCGCAAGGTTTCGATTCTAATGACTTAAGGGGTTATATTCTAAAATGAAGCCAAAAACCTTATCCCCCACTTTTCTACCTATAAGATAAAAGTTCAAAATACGAACATGTGTTGTCAATACAGCTTACCTAAATAGAAAAATGGTGACCACTGCAAGTATACAATTACGATGTAGTTTTAAAAGACATCGATCCCATAGGGAAGGACCAACTCTAAAGATCAACAAGAAAAATAGAATAAAGAAAATAAAATAGATTTGATTTTAGTTAGGAGGATTGTAATGATGGATGAATAGACAAATGTATGAAAGATTAGAGAAGATAAAAGTAAATAGATTTCACCTACGAACAAGTATAGCAAAGAAAACATGCAAGGTCATCAAAGATATTACGTTCACTAAATTAATTTAACAGACTCGGTTCTAGACACTTAGATATTCAATTATTCACCGTAGAGAAACACATGAAATGACTTTTCAAAATCTAATGCAAACGAATTAAGATGATTACATAAACCTGGATAACAATATTGTTATGCTTAGTACGGGTCGCTCTCACATAGCCACATTTAGCAAGTTACCATTCCAAAAATGTTGGCTCACTAAACAGCGTTATAATCACAGATCCAGTGGTTATATACAATCTCGTTAACCCCGAAACTACTCTTAAAGTTAACTAAAAACATATAACTTGATTAATATAAAAGACTCAACACGAAATACACATTACGACACATAGACATATTATAAACTTCGAAATAGAAAGTATAAGTAGAAAGAAAAGCAAAGTTGTAAGGTATGCAAGTGAAAGCTAAAGTTGATCAAACCATATCCACTCTTTAATGTGAGTCGTCAATTCCCGCAATTCCTGCGTCTTCTTTGAATTCGATCTCGACTCGTACAGAACCTCCGCTAGGATGCTATTCTTTATGAATATCGAATAAATGAATGTTGAAGAATGAAAACTTTTATTGATAAGTGATTTACAATTACACTTATACAATAATCGGTCGAATATGTAGATCGAAATAAGGATTTGAATCACTTATATATTTTCTCGTTAATACTTATGAACGTAGTAAAAACTAAATAATTTTTACTCTCTATCTATGAATACACATACACTATAACACATAAATAGTCACTCACAATCCATGCCACGAAATTGGTGAAGTTTTGAGCCCTATTTATAGAGTATGAAGGGTTGGGTCTATTGATAAGTGTATAATTACACTTATTATCATATTAATTTTACACACTAAACACTATAGTTTAAGTCATTTTTATACTTCATATAAAAGATTTCACATGCTATGTAGTTGTTTTTGATGCAAATGCAGAAACTAGGTAAATCTTGGGAGTAAAATGATCTAAAGTGGAATTCTATGAAAAAAGATTGAAAAATATGCAAAAAGATGCGTGAAACTTAAAGATTTGGCTGAGGATCAAAGCTGTTGAAGATCGGTGAAGTTACAAGGAAAATTCTTAAGAAAAATGCAATTCACGGTCACGACTTGTTCTTCTTCAAAATAGAAATCTGCCAATCAAAGATTCACAGTCGCAACTTCTATATCGCGATCACGACATGGACGGTTTTCTAGTTTAATCTTCTTAACTACCAACCACCAGATAAGAATGATCAACCGCCATGAACTACCAATGAATAGACACCTATCAGAAATCAACCAATCATGAAAAGGTGCCTATCCATTGTGGATTAGATTGAAGCTTCTCAACCAATCACAATGAAGTTATGCAATCATTCACAAATGGACATAACTCGTTGTATGGATAGAAGCAACCCTTCGAACTTTATAAATAGGGCTCCAAACCTTAAAATTTCATGGAGTGCAGAAGCAAGTGGTGCATTAAAGTGTAGAAGTGAGATAAAGTGTGTGTATAGATAGAGAATTCGCTACGTTCATAAGTGTTAGTGAGAAAATGTTTAAGTGATTCGAATCCTTGTTTCGATTACTAGATTTCTCTATACTCTCGAGTGATTGTTGTATAAGTGTACTTGAAAATCACTTATCAATAAAAGTTTTCATTCCTCAATATTTGTTTATTCGATATTCGCAAAGAATAGCATCCTAGTGAAGGTTCTGTACTAGCTGAGACCGAATTCAAAGCAGATGTAGGAATTGTGAGAATTGACAACTCCCATTAAAGAGTGGATACGGTTTGATCAACTTTAGCTTTCACTTGCATAACTTACAACTTTGCTTTGCTTTCTACTTATACTTTCTATTTCAAAGTTTATGATATGTCTATGTGTCAAAATGCATATTTCTTGTTAAGTCTTTTATATTAATCAAGTTATATGCATTGGAGTTAATTTTAAGAGTAGTTTCGGGGTTAACAATATCATGTATAATCACGGATCTGTGATATAACGGTGTTTATTGAGCCAAAATTTTTGGAATGGTAACTTGCTAAATGTGGCTATGTGAGAGCGACCTAAACTAAGCATAGTATTGATGTTGTCCAAGTTTATATAATTATCTTAATTCGTTTACGTTAAGTTTAGGAAAGTTATTTCATGTGTTGCTCTATAGCGAATAATTGAACATCTAGGTATTTTGAACCGAGTCTGTTAGATTAGTTTAGTGAATCGTAACATCTTTGTTGAACTTGCATATTTTCTCTACTATTCTTATTTCGTAGGGAAAATCTATTTATTTAGATTCTCCAATCTTTCATATCTATATTAACTCATTCTTCATTCTAACCCCCCTATCCAAAATATCAATATATTTTATTTTCTTTCTTTTGTCTTCCTTGTTGATCTTTAGAGCTAGTCCTTCCCCGATGGATCGATATCTTTTAAAACTACATCGTAACTGTATACTTGCAGTTATCATCATTTTTCTATTTGATAAGAGGTACTGACAACACCTATACTTTACGCAAACAAGTTTTTGGCACCATTAATATATAGCCAAACTCTTTGCGAACAAGTTATTAAACTTATCAATAGAAAAGTGGCAAACATCTATCTATACGAAGAGTTGTGTCCATTGGTGCCAAGGGCAGCAATATACCATCACAAGAGAGATGATGGGTGAATGGTTCGGATTCAATATTATCAATTCATCAAGCATGATGGATTCTTTTTAGCTAAATAGAGTTTGGCCAGAATTATCGGGTAAGATAGTCTTCGATCCCAAAAACTCTCCTAACAAACTTATTAAGGATGAATGCATTCTTCTTCTCCATAAATACCTTTCTACTTCGATATTTTTTTGATTAGAGAATACATAGGTCCAAAAGAAAGATTTGTTTGTTCTTTCGAGCGCTATGATGAAACAAAAAGCGGAATTTGTGGATATCATATGAGGATATATGTTCGCTATTTTTCTACTGATAAGTTTAATAACTTTTTCGCAAAGAGTTTGGCTATATATTAATGGTGCCAAAAACTTGTTCACGTAAAGTATAGGTGTTGTCAGTACCTCTTATCAAATAGAAAAATGATGATAACTGCAAGTATACAGTTGTGATGTAATTTTAAAAGATATCGATCCCATAGGGAAGGATTAGCTCTAAAGATCAACAAGGAAGACAAAAGAAAGAAAATAATATATATTGATATTTTGGATAGGAGGGTTAGAATGAAGAATGAGTTAATACAGATATGAAAGCTTGGAGAATCTAAATATATAGATTTTCCCTATGAAATAAGGATAGCAGAGAAAACACGCAAGTTCAACAAAGATCTTACGATTCACTAAACTAATCTAACAGACTCGATTCAAAATACCTAGATGTTCAATTATTCGCTGCAGAACAACACATGAAATAACTTTTCTAAACCTAGCGCAAACGAATTAAGACAATTATATAAACCTGGACAACATCAATACTATGCTTAGTATGGGTTGCTCTTACATAGCCACATTTAGCAAGTTACCATTCCAAAAATGTTGGCTCACTAAGCAGTGTTATATCACAGATCAACTTAAACATTTTCTCACTAAGACTTATGAACGTAGCACAAACTACATATTTTATTCTCTATCTACACACACTATACGTAACCCTATAATTGCACTCTAATGTTGCACAAAATTGTAAGGTTTTTTTAACCCTATTTATAGAGTTTGAAGGGTTACGTCTATCTAAACGAAGAGTTGTGTCCATTGGTGAAAGATTGCATCACTTCATTGTGATTGTGTGAGAAGCTTCAATTTTATCCACAATGGATAAGCACCTTTTCATGATTGGTTGACTTCTAATAAGTGTCTTTTCATTGGTAGTTGGTGGCGGTTGATGGCGGTTGATCATTCTTATCTAGCAGTTGGTAGTTAAGAAGATTTGACCAGAAAACCGTCGGAGTCGCCACCGCGATATACAAGTTGCGACCTTGAATACTTGTCTGGCAACTTTCTTTTCTGAAGTATACAAGTCGCGATCGCAAATGATTATCGCGACCGTGAATTGTGTTTTTCTTCAGAATTCTTCTTGTAACTTTATCGATCTTTGACAGCTTCGATCCTAAGCCAAATCTTTAAGTTCCATGCATCTTTTTGCACATTTTTCACACTTTTTATATAGAATTCCACTTCAGATCAGTTTACTCCCAAGATTTACCTAGTATCTGCATTTGCACCAAAACCAACTACATACCACATGAAATCTTTTATATGAAGTATAAAAATGACTTAAACTATAGTGTTTAGTGTATAAAATTAATATGATAATAAGTGTAATTATACACTTATCATTTTGGATATATCTTCAAGTGGGCGTAATTCAAATGTATTAGTTTATAATGATCACATTAATAAAGGATCTTGTTTCGAGAACCCAAAGTGTTATTGTTCCAAGTGGGAGTCAATATATTTAACTCAAGTGTGACCTTAAATCATTATAATATTTTTGACTCGAGAGGGAGCACAAAAATGAACTTTAAAGGAAGAATTCAAAGGTATGATAAATATACGGGACATATTTATGAAGATTCAGAGCTTAAGTTATATAATGAAAAATTGTTCCAACCTTAAAAATTAAGTGTTTAAAGGGAGATGAATAGTTGTGTGTGATGGAATAAGAATTAATTTAATTTTCCTGAAGGACATTAAAATATTGAGAACAAGTGGATTCCCAATGTAAAGTAGAAGCATTAGGGCTTATAGTTAAAGGATACGTATACCTAAACTAATAAGAATATGATATAAGAATATATTCTTTCCAAATGCATGAATTATATCTATATGAATTATGTCAACTTTAGTAGTTGTATCTTCCTTAAAGTTACATCAAGTAGGTGTATGGACCTCTATTCTCAGTGGAGTATCATCATGAGAGATCTATATGGCAAAATCTAAAGGATTTGTCCCAAAGATTGTGAACACAAGGTTTCTTGAATTGAATGAGTCAATTTTTAATCTCATGAGGTTTGAAGGATATGGTATTTAGAATAATAAATGAGAATCATTGTGTATATATCATACTATTAAAAGATTGGGTGTCGAGTAACTTCATGATGTAAGTCGTGGGAAAGTCTACATAAGTCTTAAAATCTAGATCTAAATGGATAGATAAGATAATTATTATCTTTGTCTCTGGAATCTTGCACAAAAAAAGTTTGAGAAAGATTCTATATGTATATTTATGAACCCATAAGTATTTCAATGACTAAAAATATGATTATCAGTGTATGTATCATCTTTAAAATCTTTTCAAGTGGGAGGATATGGAAAATGTTTCATATATTGGTGCTACATGTGCTATGTTATATTCCAGACCTAATATAACTCATGTTGTGTGCATTGAAGTAATATATTAGTTCATTCTAGTAATGGAGCACTAGAAGACCGCTAAGAAAATCATAAGATACTAGTGTATGACCATTGGTTATGCTCTAATGTATTGAACCAAGGAAATAGACCTTATAGAATACATAGATGGATATTAGCTAAGGCTAAGGTGGAATTGAGTTTTTCTAGTAATGGTAAAAGTTTTGTTTGACAAAAGAGACTATTTAGTCTTCTTATACTGAGTGCTCTAAATAAAATATTGACTATTTATAGAGATAGTTAAATATCGATATCTTATGCGATAGACCTGATATATAGTAGTAGCAAAATATATCCATATGAAGTATTCTATTAGTTGTAGACTAAGTAACATGAGGAGAGGTTAATATGAGGTATTAATCTACTCATTACATGCTTGTGGATTTGTTTACGAAGTATGTCTTCGAAAGATGTATATGTGAAATATATCAAAGAGTTAAATTTGCGTAGATTATATTTATTCGTTTACCTCATTTATTATACTCTTTAAATTGTGAACAATATTGTGATTATATAAATGAGTATTATTCTATGAGCAATGTATGTGTGTATATATGTTATGTACATATATTATTTTTCGTTCATAACATATCAGACAGAGTAGTAGCCCATTCACATGGGTGTTTACCCTAATATTATCAGGAGGATACAAACTAAGATGAGACTGATTTTGAACATACTATTTGTAGTTCGAGATTCAAAATCATGAATTAACTTGTTGAGGAACAAGAAAGTCGCATTTTGTAGAACATTGTGTGCTGAATCTAAAAAGAAATTGAGTAACAATTATGTAGTTCACATGAAAATTGGTCATGTTCTGTCTAAAGAGCTAAAGGTAGTTCATTTAGTCGAACAAGGTTAAATGCTAGATTGCATTGTAACTATAACCTTTGTATGGTGTTGGTTGATATGATAGGACATTTGCTCCTTTATAAGGGTATAAAGGAAAGGACACGTGCTACATTATCAAAGTGAGAGAGAAACAAGTCCTCAAGTTAATGTGTGGTTAGCGACCATGAGATGAGAAGTTTGTAGGATGTACAAGGATCTCAACTTCTCTAATGTGAGACTCAGTCCATTATATTATTATTGGACCTTACCCTCAATATTATTAAGTTATCTTGCGAAGTAAGGACTAGTAAGAGAGATTTGATCAATCACCAAGAGATTATGATATGATTCAATTTGGGAAAGATTGGTTGATGGACCAAACTAGTTCTGCACGGAATTGACAACTTAAAAGGAATATTTGGCCAATTAGCATTCATCAGAAGTCTGTTAGCATGCCTATCATACATTTGTGATTAGATAGTGAATTCAGATTAAGGCTCTCAAGTTCCCAAAGATATGGAAGTGGGTGATTGCTGATCAGTCTAGGGTAAAACATATGCGCTATATATCCATGTGATGTTTTATATACTACATATCAACTTATATAGTTGAGTACCAATCAAAATAGTCTTGGCAGACCCTAACGGGTGCAAGATGTTTTCTGAATACTAAATGTTAATCTATTTGGTTAAGTACCACTCAGGATAGTTATGGCAAAACCTAACAGGTGCAAGATAAAGTGTTCCTGATAGTATGTCAGTCTCACGACTTCACATGATACAGAAGATTTGACAACCTTGTACGGAATATGATCCGCAAGTGTGAGTGGAAGATATTGGGAATACCCGGTTTGCCCATGAGTGGGTCAATCATGTCAAAGGATATGATCCGATTTAGTTATTTGGACTAAATTCAAAAGTTATAGAACTTTAAAGAGTTAATTGCAAATAATTAAGAGTTAAGGACTTATTTGCAATTAGTCAATATCCATTTCATATATAATGAAAATGCATGGGCATTGAATTTATTATGGAATTCATTTTTCCAATTCATTAATTTTTACATCATTATTCATCTTCCTGGTTTTTGTCTCACGGCAAAAATATTACAAATTGATCATTATCAATATTCTTCGCTGCAGAAGTCGTGAACAATAATTGTTCTCTGATACATCGTGAGACAGTTCCGATTTGACATTCGATACGACATTCTTCGATCTCGGGCATACGAAAAAGGTAAGAATTCGAATTCATTTCCTATTTACGTTTTCCTTCATTCTCATTATTTCTTTGAATAAGATTTATCTTTGAGGAGGAAGAAAATGTTGTTTTGAACATTCTTTTTCCTCCTCCCAATCCGTTCTTCTTCTACCTCCTCACAATCAGTTCTTTTATTGTTTGATTTTTTTTACTTTTTGTGAATTTTGTTTTTGTGTGAAAAAAATTGCATCTAATATTTTTTATTGAGTTTCATTTATGCGATTTTCTTCCTCAATTATAGATCCACTGCTACACAACACGATTTGGTAGATTTAATGTTGGTTGTGTTCCATCTATTTCCAATCAAAGATACATATTAATATTTCACATAAGTTACCCAGATCTATCTCTTTTATGGAAGATCGTTCTAAATTTGCAAAACTTGTCGATGTTATGGAGTATGTTGGAGTTCTTATGGTTGTGAATCTACGATAACATAATATGGAGCTTAAGAGAATTTATTTTGCAGAATTGTTATTGCTTTTATGGTTTCCTTTTGCTCATGTAACAAGTTTTTTCCTATCTTCCAAAGTACTAATTTGGTGAGATTATGTTTTTCTACAATTTAGTAGGATATTTTGTTAGATTTGTTTGGTTTTACCAGTTAATATATTAGTCAAGATGTATTCCATGTTTTAGCATTAATGATAATTTTCTTTTTACTATATATTGAATAAATTCAGAAAATATTTTAAAGCTTATATATAAATGTAATCATAATTATAAAAATGTGAAACCCTTTTAGTCGAATCAATCGTGTATATAAAAGATATTATAGCTTACATATATAAAGCATGTTTCGCCTCCATGAAATTTGACAAATTGAAAATAAGTGTACTTGTTTGCCTCGTTGAATATCACTTGTTAGTTTTTGGTTGGATAGATAAAATTAAAAGAAAGAACATATTTAGATCATCATACCAACCAAAAACTAATATGTGACGTTCGATGATAAATTTGTACACTTTTATCTATAATGACAAACAAAGCGTCAAATTTAAGATCAAAACAAACATTATGTCAAGCAGAAATGTCAAAGTTTTAAGCTAATACTTCCAAAAAAAAGATCAATGTGATACGACGGGGATTACAAAATTATCTAAAGTCTTGGGGACTCAAAATGCCTATTTTCCTATCATTATTTTTCTCCCTTATCTCTTCAATTTAATATATTGATTCTCTTTAGGGCTCCACTATCTATACCTATAATTTATATTCCATATAATTATCAATCACAATCCATAAATTTACACTTTTTATAATCCCTATGGAAATCAAAGGACCACAAATTGTTTTTTGTAAACTCCCTTTTGTGCTTGCCACGTCCGAAAGAAACACAAAGAATCTCTTAATTACTCAAACTTCTGTTATTTATCCTTTTGGTGACCTCTTTTCTTTTCCTTTTACAATCATTAGAAAAGATTAAATATGCTAATAGGCTAATATGTTATTTTGGGTATAGATAGCCTAATATGAATGATAATGTAAAAATTAATTACAAAGGCGCACTACGACGATGTATTGCAAAGAAAATTATTTGTGTAGTATAAAAGCCTTGTAATTTTGAAGAAAAAATTAATTTTTTTTTGCAACACATAAAAAGAGTGTGGAATAGGATTGCAATAACTAAGAAAGTTTATCCATTAACTTTTTCCAGCAAATTATTGTTGAGGAAAACATTGATGAACAATGAAAAGTTAACGACCGGACATTCTCACGCTCATTTATTGATGGAAAAAATTATTAAAAATTTTTTTAAAAATAAAAATATATTTCTCTTGTACAGTTAGTTGTATACGACCTAATGGCGTTTCTACTCTGAGCAGGGCCAACAAGCATAGGCAAGACAACTTGAATGCGATTCCAAATGATTTTGGTGATTTATGGGGGTCTTTGGAAGGGGGTCAAATGCTGAATGCAGGTCTTTGGAAGGGGGTCAAATGCTCAAAAGTGATTCCGAAAATTACCCACCTATTTTTCGCTGATGATTTATTCCTATTCAGCGAAGCTTCAACTGACTAGATCGAAGTTATGGAATCTTGCCTTGCCACCTTCTGTGATTTATATGAGCAATGAGTTAATGTTTAGAAATCTGTTATTTCGGTTTCTAAGAATGCGAAACTTGTTGTTTTATGTGCTTTATGTCAGAAGGGTGGCATACCTCTAACTTCTTGCTTTGGCAAGTATCTGGGAGTTCCCCTTCTTAATTTCCGTGTAATCATAAGAACCTTTTCTGATGTGATAGAAAAAATTCAGGCAAGCTGGTTGACTGGACTTCCTCCACTCTCTCGTTGGCTGGTCGTGCAACCAGTGTTATTGAAACTGTACCGTACCGTACTGGCCGGTTCAACTGGTAAAATCGGGTACCAGCCGGGTATACGGTCGGTTTGAAGTACTTTACCGGTTTTGAAGAAAACTGCATCCTACCAGTTCATGCTGGTAAAATACGGGTTAAACTACTAAACCGGTTAAACTGGTATTTAAAAAAAAATTTCAAACTTTAATTTAAAAGCTTCCCCGTTCATGTTCTTTGCTTTTATCTCTATATTTCCTTTCAAAATCAAAATAAAAAAGTAAAATCCTAAAATTGATAAAGATTTGTTAGAATTAAAATTTGAAAATTTGTTAAGGGTATTTATTATTTAAATACTACATTATTTTAAAAAAAATTTATTAATCAGGTAATCCCGGTCATACCATGTACCATTAACTTCACCGGTACCATGTCCGGTACGGGAT
>CATIWQ010203243.1:0-16326 GCA_949673415.1 Euphorbia schlechtendalii | reverse complement strand
GCGGACCTGCAGGAAAATATAATGCATGATCGCGTGTTTGGGTAACAACCTAGGGAGAATGCCTATGGCTTATTTACATGAGGGTTAAAAATGGGTTGCTGATGTAGAAGGTTCTTGTTGCACTGAAATACACTCCAAGCCTCTGATGAGGGAGGTACATGCGGTATGGCAACAAGTTCTCCATTCGCTCAAGTACTATCTTTTCTCAGGGAGGCATATTAGTACAAGAGAAGCTTCGCGGTAATAGGGCTAATCCCTTCTATTGCAATGCATTATAATGAATATGTCAAAATTAAGAGAAGATGGAATAATGTGATCAATAATTTTCAGCACTTATCCAAAAAACTAAAAACTTTTGCAAAACAAGTTTTAGAAAAATCCCCAGCGGAGTCGCCACTGTGAGCGGGCGACACGGAGCGGTGGGCCAAGAGCGCGCGGAGGTTCATAGGCGCGGTCCACCGGGGTGTTTTAAAAAAAAAAGGAAGGAAGAAAAGCATCGGGTCTGGGACCCGGGAAAAAGGTTAAAAAGAGAAAAAGACGAAAACGTTTAAGATCGGTTCGAACCCGAATCCGCCGTCTCTCAGTGTGGAGTCGCCACCTGGATTAGCTCTTTCAGGAATTAGAGTTCTGTAAGGCTTAACGTCAGGGGAACGGCCCACCAAGACGCAGAGATTCGGGTCCGGGATAAGTTGCTTATTTCTTATTGGATCACATTGAATTACATCTACAGAAAACCATTTTCTTTTAATTGTGCATATTCGCACTTATGTCATTTTTGGGGTTAAATGCATGATTCACGTATTGCGAAATATAAACCATCCACAAAGCGGAAAAATAAATCATCCACAAAAACTGTAAATAAATGCGGAAAGTAAAATTACATGGCTTTAAAAATTGGGGGATGCAACCGCCCGCTAACCTATTAATTACATTTCCCGAAAATTGAAATTGCGATACCCGAAGGAAAATTAAAAATCCTAAACATACATCTAATCCTAATCTACCTGCATCCACAAAGGTTAACACAGGGGATAACACGTATGTTCGATTTTGGATTTAGTGAGGCCCGCGTGGCGTAAAAAAAATCAATCGCGATATCGTTTATTGTCTAAATAAATCCGATCATTTTATGAGCACATTTGTTGCTCATTTTAATTAATCAAATTGCTCGCATGATAAAAAGTGTGGTCTGTTATCCGGGAATATGTTTTATTCCCTTCGTGGGGGTGTTCTAACATACATCTTCTTATGATAAAGAAAGAGATGAAAAAGAATTACAACAGTTAAAATAAAATAGAAGATGAAAACCCTAGGTTCACAGGAAAATTCAGAAGAAGAAATTAAAGACTGAAAACACGGAATTGCAGTTCTAGGAACTCAGAGGCTTACCGTTACTTAAAGAATCCACGTCGAAGAATCCGATCGGTCGTTTTCAAGTCCTCCTCGTCCTTTGAGTTTAGGTAAAAAAGTTGTACTATAAAGTCCAAAAGTTGTTTGTTTTGATTCCTGGAAGCAAAGGTCGTTCTAAAGCTATATTTTTTATCTGATAATTTTTGGATCCTTTTTATCGAAAATGATCCTACTATTTATAGAAAAATCCCGAAAAAGACCAAAAAAGGAAAGTTTTTTCGGCGAGGGGCCTCGCCGGAAAAAAGGCCTCGCGGAGCTCATCGCGAGGCCTCGCGGAGCTCTTTGCGAGGGTATCATAGGACCCTCGCGGGAATCCTTGCGAGGTTCGCCAAAGACCATCGCTGGAGGCCCCGCGAGGGTCGCCTAGGACCCTCGCGGGCAAGCCCCGCGAGGATTGCCTAGAAACCTCGCGGGGAGGCCCCGTGAGGGTCATTATGGACCCTCGCGGGGAAGCCCTGCGAGGGTTCCATAGGACCCTCGCGGGAAGGCCCCGCGAGGGTTCCATAGTACCCTCGCGGGAAGGCCCCGCGAGGGTTCCTTAGGACCCTCGCGTGCAAGCCTCGCGAAGGGCCCTTAGGACCCTCGCTGGGAGGCCCCACGAGGGTTCCTTTGGACCCTCGCGGACAGGCCCCGCGAGGGTCACTTAGGACCCTCGGGCGGGCTGCCTCGCTCGAGGCTCCCCCACAATCGGGATTACGTCTCCTTCCATTTTTTTATTTTTATTTTTTATTTTTTTATTTTTTTTATTTTATATTTATTTGTATTTTTTATTTAGTTAAATAATTTCTAAATTAAATTAAATAATTTTATTAGTAACGAGGAGGATTCCAATTTGGACACGTTAGGATACTTGAAAATGTGTGATTCAAGGATAAAATCCCGTAAAAGCCTTCATCATCGAACGCGCGAGCTGGTACAAAATCCCGTGCTCACAAGAGGCTTATAAAGAGGGAAATTGACCGAAGAGTTGGAAATAAAACACTGGTTGCTACAATAGCTATAGGGACAAAGCCTTCGTTTGCTTAGTGGCCTTATTTTAGTTTTGAAAAATTGCTATTATATTCCTTCTGTCACTAAGAATATTATTTCTGTTGTGCGTTTAGCAACAAATGGATTTGAGATTTTATTTTCCAATAATAATTGTCAAATTTGATGCGATAATGTTCTTTATGCTTGTGGAATATGTGTTGATGGAATTTATGTTCTAGATACTAAAACTGAAATTCTAAATATGAATATTGTTAAGAAGTCGAAGTTAGATAATTTTCCAGCGGCACCTCTCGGGGCCCCTGTCGCTCCTCTACGTAATCATTGTATATATTTTATTTTATTATTATTTATTTTTTTTAGATGAAAAAGAGATTGGAAAATAATTATAGCTCAGAGTCCAAACGTCTTTTGGATCCAAAAATAACTTTGAAGAAAATATTTGTCCAAAAGATAATAAGACTCGATTTCTAAATTTGTTTTAGAACCAAGAGTATCTGAGAACTTTTTTTGAGAAACGTAAGAAGAAGAATGATTTGAAAATAATCAAGATTTAAGATCCAAACGTGTTTTGGATTTAAATTATTCAAAAGAAATTGAAAGAAAATATTTTTGGTGTTTTTCTCGTAGCTTTTTGAGTTTATTTAAAAAAACGTATTATTTGATTTGTTTTGCAATCCCCCACCCCGAGCTTGTTCAGGCCATCGAGGCCACCTGTTTCAGTTTTCTGGCCCGATCCTTACAGCCTACATTATTACCGTATGTGACATCGGTTGTGCTTTCTCTAAGGTGGTACGAAATTTCGCACACCTTCCATCTTCCGATTGGGGAAGTTACCATCATCCTTCCGATATCGTGGTGATTACCGGTCTATCATGGACTAGTACTGTGATCCGGTTTGACGCCTTCTTGGAGTGGTTCTTAAAGGCTCCCACCGCTTACCATCGCGTCAAAGACCTGCATTGTGTTAATCCCAGAGGCCGGGCCTTGAGTTATAATGTGTTGTTTGATTACTGAACGGGTCAACATTCTATTTTTGAGGCCAAGGTTCCATAGTACGTCTGTTCATTTTTGGCCACCTTATTGAATGTGACATTTTTCCCGATCTCGAACAACGAGATCAACTATGGGTTGATTAAGCCACTAGCAGACTTGGACGGAGTTAGTGACCTTAACTAGCCACGGGCGATCTTGGCGCAGACTTATTTTTCCCTTGACTTGGTTGTTCGGGGTCATTTGAGGGCGCTGTGTTGCTTCCCCATGGTTCTTTAGGTATTGTTTGCTTACTTTTTGATTTGTGTATGTTGGTTTTTGATTGATTAACCTTAATTAACCCCTTTATTTTGTAGGCATGGGCCTTCTTTTATCGGTTCCTCCCTTCCCCGTAGTTTACCGATGCTCAGGAGGGTGCTCCGTGTATGGCCCGGATCTACTTGTCTTTCAAGGGAGATGCTTTGGGTTTTGTTGATTACTATCAGCATCTTTGTGGATCGACTCTTGAGCCGGTGATGGATCTCGTTTCGATGGATATGATCACCTTTTTATCTTTAAATTCATTCTGACTTTATTATTCTTTCTTTTTAGGTGGACCGTAACCCGTGGTGGGGTCTCCCAAGCTATCATATGGCAAAGGAGATCCGGTAAGATGTGGACTGCCATTGCTTCATCCTTGAGGGGCCCAAGACTCGCGAGTGGTTCCTAGGTGAGCGTATCCAGTTTTGGCAGACTAAGCCAGTGTCTGATAGGTGCATTCCCCTACGCTTCCCATTGGACTATTTTAGGTGCACTTGGTGATTATTGATCCCGAGGAGCGGCAGCTATTGATCGAGGGGCATGGCGTGAGGCTCTCAGGATAGTGTGGTGACTTTAAGGCCTTCATTCGGGAGAGGCTACTCCCGCTTCACCCGCCGACTTAGCCTGAGGACGTGTGACCCTCTGCTCGAGTTAGGGGTCAGAGAGTTGATGGTGGTTCTTGTGCGGGTGCTAGTGGTATATCGGGTATGAAATGTGTTAACTATTTTATCCATGTTGATCCTGTTTCTGACTGTTTGTTTGTGTTTGTAGGAATTTATCTGAAAGAGGGTTTGCGTGCCTGATTTGAATGCTACGATAGGGGGGGGGAGCTCATCTTCCTCGGGCGTTGTTGAAGGGAGATTCACGATTCCCCTTGACTCCACCTTCTACTTGATGGGTTCCATGGGACCTCGCATCAGGTGCCTCTTCCCCCGAGCTAGCACAAGTTGGCCTACGATCCTTCCGACACTACTCACGTGAGTTTTACATCGCAAGTGATCTTTGGGGATGTCTTAACATTCATTTGCTCACTCCTTTCCTTTTGCAGGTCATACATGAGGAGATGGATAGGCTGGTCCAACATTCCTTTGCACTAAGGGACTTGATGCTTTTACAAGATGGGATTACACGAGTATATTATTTTTCTCAACCTATCATATGCGATGCCTGAAACATCATGTTTTTATGTACATGGATATGATTTTCGTGACATGTTTTATGACTGTAGGATATGGTGGTGAGGAGCGAGGAGTTTGAGTGACGCTATCGGGAGCTCGACGGTCACTTTCAGTCATTGGATATTAGCCATCAGGGTCTAGATGCTCGTTATCATGACCTTGAGGTTAGTCACCAGGAGTTGGGAACCCGTTATCAGGGTTTGGAGGCTCGATACTAGAGTTTGGAGGCTAGTCACCAGAGTTTGGAGGCTTAGTATCAAGAGTTATTACGGTAGAATGCTACAGCAGAGCAGGCTCGAGCAGAAGCACGGGCTTCCACCTCGGGCCTTCACCAGCCTCTTATGTTTGATCTCGATTCCCTGCTTGATGACCCAGATGTTGGGCCGCTGCTCTCTCCAAAATGGGGCGCTGGTTTTATTCATGCTCCCCAATCTCCTCCTGTGTCTAGTTCAGTGGATGGTGGTCCTGAGAGACTAGGTCTTGATGATTTTGAGATATCCACCATGATGCCCTAAGATCCGGTGGGTGGAGATAACATGTAGGCGGCGCATGCTTAGGAGTTCCCTTTTAGCTTTAGTTTTAGATTCCTCTTTTTTTCGAACTGGACTTTTTAGATATTTCTACTTTGTAGAATCTTAAAGAAAACTTCTGATTTATGAAAGGAAAGGGGATTTTGGCCGTGGCGTGTTGGGTCCTCACATGTGGTGTTTTATTTTATGAATATGCTTGCTAGTTTGTGAATGTTTTTTCATGCATGTATGAATGAATGTTAATGCTAATGTATGTGGTCAATGTGTGTAGGCAACACCGATCTTGAGGGATTTTCTTTAGCTCTTTTCCTTTCTGATGTTGACCCATAAAGAGAGTCTTAGAGCCTTTCTTCGCACTGTTCGGGGACCCGATTGGTGAAGGATTGAGAGCTTTAGTCTACGGGGTCTTCAATACCTTGCTTCAAGGCCTGTGAATATGGCTTTCATTCGCGCTGCTTTGAAGTTCTGGGATCCTACCACTCATATTTTTTGTTTCACCGACTTTGAGCTTTGCCCCTTGGTCGAGGAGTTTCATGCTATCCTGGGGCTCCCTTTTCTAAAGGAGTCGACGTCAATATCACCCGCAAGACTTTCCTTCACCTTTCCTTCTTTCCAATTTGGGGGTGAAGATAAGCTGAAGGGTTTATGGAACCTGGAGTTCAGTCACCGCTTTTTGTCAGCTCCCCTTGATGTTGGTGGTTTCCAGGTTTAAGCTGTTCTTAGCTGGTGTGAGACTACACCTAGCACTTATCTAGCATGGCCTTCGATGGTGATTGTACTTCTTCTACGGAGTTCATTTGTGGGGTTGGAGTGATTTCCCCTTTCCGATTGCTATCGATCATTGACCCACTCTCCACATGCCTTTCTCCTGCGGCTTTAGCCTTGGCTGAGAGTCTGGTTCACTTAGACACTACTTCGGTGAATCTGGACTTAGTAGAAGACCATTTTACTTTGCTCCGCATTCCTTTGTGATTTTCATTATTTGTTTAAACAAATGAATTAATGTAAGTATGGCTGTTGGAGAAGCTTCGCTTGACTGTTGATCCACGCTTAGGGAAGGCTCGGTACCTCCCTTCTCATTATGACCCTAGAGGCTTCACTGGGAAGGACCATCAGTTGCTGAGTGAAGGCGCTTGGGTCAAGATTCTAGGCTCCTACCGAGCTTCTGAGATTCATTAGTTCAGCCCTTGGTTGGAGATTCCGTTCATGGTTAGTAATGCCCATGATTCTAGTGTTTTGTTGATGGGTTTGTTTAGTATCATGTCCTATTCCCCTTCTCGTCTGTATAGGCAGTACGGGCGTTAGCAACGAGTCCCTCGGTCTCTATGATCGACCCTTTTCCACTACTTCGGTCCTGACACACCTGATGCGATACGGAGGCTTTGGGCACGCGCTCGAGTTGTTATATTGGATTACACTACCCCGGAGACCACAGATACTAAAGAATTCTACCATGGATGGCTCGGTGAGATCAAGGTTCTCCCCGATGCTGATCAACACTTTATGGTATCTCATGAGTGGGAGAGGGATGAAGATGGTTTGGACCCCCTTCTTCATACTTTTAAGAAGCGTGCACGGTGTAATGATTGGCAGCCTTAGAACTTATTCTTTTTCGCCATTTGTATTCTGGCCTTTGTTTTTTTGCTTATTCTTGGATTGTTTTTTACATTATGAAATTTTGTCAAACTTTATTTTTTTACCTGCGATATTCTGTATGCACACATTCATATAAACATAAACATAAGTCCTTGCAAACATAACACATTTCATTGAACGGCTTTAAAAAGGGTACAAATTTTCCAATGTTTTGAGTCCTGCCGCTAGTTAGCCTAGAGCAAGTTTTCTAACTCGCGGCCCCTCTATTCCTCACCGTGTCCTAATTTTTTCCTGAGCCGCCCTTTACGGGTTTTCAACTCAGCAGACATTTCTAGCTTTTATACAAGAATGGTCCTAATTGTTGCCCAGGTAGACAAATGCCATCTGGTGGACTGGTTTTTCTCTCTTTTTTGGTGTACCACATTTATAAATTTTACTTCTTTTATTTTTACACGTTGTAGCACTTGAGCTTGTCTTGATTAATTGGATTGATGAATTCATTTCCATCCATGTCCATGATCTTAGTGGCTCCTTTGCTCAAAATCTTCTTAATGACATAAGTACCTTCCTAGTTTGGGTGAAACTTTCCCCATTGGTCCACATATAAGGGTCTCATTATATGCACTAGCCATGCATTGTTGGTACATCTGCAAATGATCCAGTGCCTTTAGCCGTTGTTCGTCAATCATGTTCAATTGTTCAAATTTGGCCTTAGCCCATTCTAACTCCTCTAACCTCGCCTCCAGTGCTACTCGAAGCGATTTCACTTCCATTTCCACCGGTAAAACTACTTCCATCCCATATACTAACGAGAAAGGGGTTTGATTGGTGGGAGTTTTGATGCTCATTCTGTATCCCCATATTGCGAGTGGCAACTTATCAGCCTAATCCCTATAGGTAAAGACCATCTTGCTCAAGATTTTCTTAATCGTCTTGTTGGCTGCCTCTACTGCCCCATTAGCCTATAGCCTGTATGGTGATGATCAATGGTACTCGATCCCATATTTCCTCATTAGGTCTGATGTGGCTCCTTGGAATTGAACCCCATTATCTGATACGATGTGATGTGGGATGCCATATCGGGTTAATTTTTTTTTTTTTTATGAACTTGGCTATCTTCTTAATAGTGATGTTGGCATAAGATTCGGCTTCCACCCATTTTGAAAAGTAATCAACTGCTACTATAATTAAGCATTGTCCATTAGTCGAGTTTGGCCGAATCTCACCAATAATGTCCATGCCCCATGCTGAGAATGGCTAAAGAGCAGATAAGCTATGAAGTTCGGATGGGGGTAGATGACTGATGTCATCGTTAATTTGGTACTCATGGCACTTTCGTACTTCCGATACGCAGTTTGTGACCATTGTTGTCTAATAATACACTTTGCATTGTATTTTCTTAGCCAGTGCTATCCCATTCATATGCAGACCACAATCCCCCGCATGCATTTATCTCATTATCAACAGTGCCTCCTGTTTTGTGAGACATCTCAACAGCATCCCTTTTGATGTTCGTTTGAACAAATCCCCTTATACTAGATGGAACTGAATTGCTAGCCACCGTAATGAGGTTCTTTCAAAGTCTGTTGTGCCTTCTAGGTATTCCCCAGTCTGCAAAAATTTGACGATGTTGAAGGACCAATTCCCGATAGCTTGTTGATCCTCTGTTTCCATTAGGCGATAGTAGAAGGGTTCTTTGGCCATTTGTAGTACAACGAGTTTGATTGACTGAGTTATAGGGCCCTCCCACATCAATGATAGTGTAGTGAGTGCATTTGCCATTTGGTTTTCATCCCTATGTACGTGTTTGAAGATGCATTTGGAAAATTTTTGTGAGATTTTCCATACGGCTTCCACTTAGGGACAGAGTTATTCTTCTCTTATTTCCCAATCGCCAGTGACTTGTTTTATAACTAGAGCTGAGTCTCCAACCACCGATACTTCTCTTGCCCGTGCCTTTAGAAGTGCCTTTAACCCAAACAGGCAAGCCTCATATTCTGCCCCATTGTTTGTTACTGGGAATTCCAATCATTTGGAAAGGGGTATAACTTCATTTTGCGGTGTTATCAATACAACCCCTAAGCTGGTTCTGTTTCTGTTCATTACATCGTCGAAGAACATTTTCCACTCTGCACCTACATCCTCTATCAATGCTAGTTGCTCATTTTGAAATTCTAGATTTTCAATGTAATCAGAGTCCAAGGGTTGATTTGCCAAAAATTTAGCGACTGTTCATCCCTTAATGACTTTTTTGGTCACATATTCGATGTTGAATTCGGATAATAGCAATAACCATCATGAGAGTTTTCCAGCTAGTGTTGGTGACTGGCACAAGTACTTCATCAGGTCTATCTTCACGATGGCTTTTATGTGATAAGATTGGAAGTAATGTCGTAGCTTCTTTGTCAACCAAACCATCTTTGTGCAGATTTTCTCCACCAAGGTGTAACATGACTCATACTCAAGTAAGTTTTTGCTCAAGTAGTAGACTTCATGTTCACTTCTATCTTCGTGTTCTTACACAAGCATTGCTCCAATTGATGATTCCTCAATTGCTAAGTATAAGATCAAGGGCTTTCTAGGCTCTGGTGGGCGGAGGATGGGTGGGCTGAACAAGTATTATTTGATTTTGTCAAACGCTACCTGGCACTGGTCGTTCCAAACTACTGGTTGGTCCTTTCATAGTAATTTGAAAATTGGCTCGCAGATGGTAGTGAGTCTAGCGATAAATCTACTTACATACTGTAGAGACCCCAGAAAAGATCAGACTTCTTTCTTAGTTTTCGGCGCAGGCATATCCCTAATGGCTTTGCTTTTATCAAGATCCATCTCAATTCCTTTTTGGCTGACTATATGACCTAGGAGTTTCCCTGACCCCAAATACGCACTTTTCAGGTTCAAGCTGAGATTGTATTTTTCGATTCTGGTAAGAAACTTGTCTAGGATAGCTGGATATTCCTCTCTGTTGTTGGACTTCACAAGCATGTCATAAACGTAAACTTCCACTTCCTTATGGATCATATCATGAAGGAGGGTTATGATGGCCTGCTGATATGTTGCGCTAGCATTTTTCAAACCGAACGACATTACCTTGTAGTAGTTAATGTCCCATTCAGTGATGAATTCTGTCTTGATCTTGTTAGTTATTGCCATTAGTATCTGGTTATAGCCTGAGAAGCCATCCATGAAGGAATACATAGCTGCCCTTGCTGGGCTATCGACCAGTACATCAATGTGGGGTAGGGGGAAATCATCCTTTGGGGAGGCTTTGTTCAGATCCCTGAAATCCACACAAACTCTGACCTTGCCATCTTTCTTTGCTACTGGGACTATGTTGGTTTGCCACGTCGGGTATTCAACCACTTCTAAGAATTTAGCTTCAATTTGCTTTACCAATTCAACCTTGACCTTTTCTACCCATTCAGGCCTTAAGCGATGTAGTTTCTATTTTACTAGCTTGATCCAAGGGTCAGTTAGGATGTGATGCTCCGCTATTTTCCTGTCTACTCCGGGCATGTCTTCGTATGACCAAGGAAAAGCTGCCACGTGACGTTTAAGTACATTTATGATCTCTCTTTTTTCTTTAGGAGTCAAATCATTGGAAATCGTCACCATTTTTGGTGACTCGTTTGTACCCAAGTTAATTTCGTTTAATGATGTATCATGAATGTTAAAGACGTTATACGTATGATCATATGAATGCATGGTACTGTTAGGTAGAACATCAAACAAGTAAGAAAAATTGTCGTACTTCATTGAATGAGCCTCATAGGTAAAATTGTTAAAAAAAATAAAAAATATTCATTATTACATCATCAATTTCCTCCTCCATAGGCGGAGGGGCTTCAGTTGTGGCAGCATCAAGTGTGTCGGTGGTAGGTTCTGCCTCGAGAGTGGTCTATACCAGCTTTTCGGTGAGGAGCTTGATAGTGCCTAGTAGATCTTGGTCTCGTGCACAGCCTTTCATCATCAACTCATTAACAGCCTTAGTGAAAGTAGCCATCGCATCTTCCAGTACTCCGCCTTTTTCATATTCCTCAGTAGGGGTTATTACCAAGATCGGTTTCTCTTCTAGTTCAGCATCAACAGGGGACTCAATCAGCTTGCCAGTCGTGAAGTCAAACACATCATTGAATATTTCAAGTCCCTTGACTTCCTCCCCATTAAAGATTGTCGGTTCTGGCTCTCCCAGATATACCTTAGTGCCTTCCGCCTCGCAGACACTTACCATGTTACAGAATATGGGCCTTTGTGCTTGTACATTTTCATGCTCAGGGTAAAACCTAGACCCAATACAGGTGTGACAAGAATAGGATCGATGGCCCGGATAATCCCCTAATGATATTTTCCCAAGCATTTTCCAGGGATGAAACCCTACTTCTTCATTTGAGCTTTAAGGCTTCTAGGGAAAAAATGATATCCCTTTGGGGTTTCGCGCCCCTTCTTCTTTTCTTCAGTGGCCGTCGCCACCCTCAACCCTTGCATTGTTCTTTCTTCAAATGTGGCTACTGCCATCATTTATTCCTTATTAGCCTCGATCGTCACCGGCCTCCCCTTATGGATAAGTTTTATCTTCTGATGCAGAGTGGAAGGGACTGCCCCTATCACGTGGATCCATAGCCTTCCCAAAAGCAGTGAGTAAGTTACTAGAATATCCATCACAGTGAACTTCACACTTCTTCAGTGGTGACCTCTACTTCAAAAGTGCCTACCACCCCTCTTTTCGAATCATCATAGGCTCGGATCACTATATCAGATTTGGCGAGCATATCTTCCCTTAGCCCTCGAAAAGGTAGGATCTTAAGAGGATAGAGATTGAGGGCTGAGCCATCATCGACCATCACACAAGGCATTTCCCATTCAAAAATTTGAACTTTGATGAATGGGGCTCGATTGTGCAACCCTAGCTCCTGTTGCAGCTCTGAATGATCAAAAGTTATAGAGGGCATTTGAGGGGGGGGGCAATTCCTTCTCCAATTGCAGTGCACATCTCAATCACCAAGGTTGTGGGCGTAGTAGGCATTTCCATCAACCTCTTCACCAGGCCCATTCTGTGCTTCTTAGATGTCTTGAGCAGCCTCCAGATACTGTATTTGGCCTGAGACCCTTTCAACTAATTTACCAAGGGATCTATATCCAGCATGTCTTCATCCCCCTTTGGGGGCATGTGTGGCTCGGGCCATTCCCTTGCTGTTTCCTCTGGTCTGGAGTCATTGAGCTGTATAGTCTCATCCCTTCTGAAAACTCTACCACTTCAAGTAACCCTTAGTACTCCATTCTCTATCACTCTTATTTTCTTAGAATTTACCCAAGGGTACTGGTCATATCCATCCTCCGCTTGGCTGCATCACCCCTTAAACTTGTAAGAATCTAAGTTTATAGGCTTCTTCCCATCAGAGATGATCTCTCCCTCAGCTGAGGTTCCTTCTTCAGGTTTCCTTTTCCTTCTCGACTTAGGGACATATGCATCGAGATCAATGGGCACCCTCACTGGTGCGTTCCCTGATTCCACCTTCATTGTGTCTTCTCGTGGTTCACCTCCATTTGTGGAGAACACTTCTGCCAATGGATCTTCCCCCATGTCTTCACTCTCATCGAACAGTGCATTAACCACTGGGTTGGACCGAGACAACATTGCTAGCATAGAAATGGTGGGTATTCCCATTCCCACTACATGCACATTACGGTGTCTGAATGTGAACTCCCTGTCAAGGTGATGAGCATGGTATGATAACACATCAAAATCTGGTATAGTTAACCTTGCTAGATGGTAGTAGTACCATTCTCGGGATCCCCCTACTATCAACTGTACTACAGATGGCTTAGATGGTCTCGGCACCAACACTAGATAGATAAAAATCCACCGCTTTACGTAGCCAGTAAGCAATTCTCCTTCCCTTTGTACACAAGCGAGCATATCTCACATGGTTTGTTTCGGAGGTTCTAGAAATGCAAACTCCATCTGGAACTCTGCAGAGATGTAGTTCCAATTGTTCTTGGTCTCAACCGATTGCATTTCATACCACTAACTTGCTACTCCTGCTAGTGAGCATGGAAACAATGTAGCTATCATAATTTAAGACAAGCCCTGTGCTCGACACTGGATATAAAACTTGGACAAGTGAGAAGATGGTGCGTCATTCCCGTTAAAAACTGACATTCCGGCCAAGCTAAAACTGGCCCTCTGGACTTTATCCCGTTCTCTAATCACCTGATTACTTGACTCAGATTCAAGCATCTCCATCACATCGTCGGAGTCCATCCCCGACTCAATCGCCATCAGATACTCCTCTCCCTTGTTGGCCGGTGCTTCCCCTGACAGTTCCCTCCCTACGCGAAGCGATGTAGGTTTTTGGCCAGTAAATACCGGCATCCCAGTAAGATTGATCTCAATAGCTTTAATCTTACCCTCGCACCCTCAGTGGTTCGACTCTTCCTCTAGTATCTTCAAAATTTGATTAGGATCGCTTCCTGACCCAACCATCATCACAAATTCTCCAAACCCTTTAGACAGGTAGCTCAGGACCTTCTGCTCTTCTAACCCAAAGTTAACCATTCCTACCCTTGCCTCAAAATTTGGCAAAGGGTTATTCTTCCTGCTTGGCTTAAGTGCAGGCTCATGGATGACCTTGTCAGCCACCAGATTCTAAATAGCTTTCAGCAGCTCCTTGTAGTTATTTGTTTGATATCCCATGGCCACATGATAATGGCAGTAATTGTTCTTCTCTTCCAGCTTGGAAGGGACATGCTTCTTCAAGCTCTCTAATTGATTAAGTTAATGCAGCTTGGTGAACAAGAATCCCAAATTAGCAGTGTATGGCGAGATGCCATGATATTCTTCCTTTGGCAACCTAACAGTGCTACCTTCTCTTCATTCACCAATTATAATACTAGTTGCTTCGTCTTCACCTGCACCGGGTTGGAATTTCTTGTAATAGGGCTTAGTAACCTGTTGCCCCATTTTTGCCTCTATGGCATCATACCGCTCTATCTTCTCAACTCGCACAAAAACTTCCCGATAACTATAGAAAGTCTCGGACCCCGGCCTCTTTCAATAAGACGGTAGTGGACCGTCTAAAAACTTCACGATCATCTCTGTTAGAGATAGGAGAGACTGTAAACATACTTGTGTAGCCATCCATCTCTCGAAATAGGGCTTGAAGCTCTCCCCCGGTTTCTACCTCACTGCCTCCAGATTCTACATAGTAGTGACCATCAGTGTATTGAAGCCATAGTGGTCCACCATTGCCTAGGATAGACATCCCCAATCATAGGCTATGTCCATTGGTAAGTAACTATACCACTCATTTACAAGGCTTCCCAATGTAACGATGAATAATTTAGCCATCATACGATCACTGATCCTTAAAGCCCTCATCATGTTCTGGTAATGCGCGATATGCGCGTAAGGATCTGTATTGGACGTGTACTTTTCGAACTAGGGCATAGCAAAGGTTGATGGTAGAGTATCCTCATCCCTAACTATGGGCTGCACTGGGATCACACCCCTCTACCCCTGCACATGAGTGGCTAAGAACTATCTCCAGAGTTTAGCCATTCCAGGCTGTTGAAGGATACTGTTTGGGGTCTCCGAGAAGCCCCCATACTGCAAAATCGGGTAGTACTACCCTTGACCCTAAAATGTCTGAGAAGGTCTGCCCCAGCTGGGCTCTGTAGGCTGGGTCACCCCTTGAATAAAGGGAATGTAATTAGAAGAGGGCTTGATTTTTTGAAGATCCTACTTCCCTTGGTGTAAATGAAGCATGCCCCGGCTACCTCGGGAAGAACTGGCCACCCACCTGTGGCTCATACACTATCTGTGACTGACCCTGCCTAGAACCAAACTAATAGAATTTAGGGGTGACTGTTGGAAATACAGCAGCAGAAGATGACGGTCCCCTTGGTAGGATTGTGCCATTGACATTTGGTACCACATCATTTACCCTCTGCTCAGGCTGCCCATATCTAGTGTGGCAGTTGAGGATTGACACAAACTGGTTACTATTGGCGAAGGCATTCATTGTAGTAGAAATCTCGATGCTCATAGATGATTGGTTGGCTTGTGGATTCTAACTTGCCCCAAGAGCCTGATCATTGGTCACATTCTCTTCTTATTGACGGGCTATGTTACGGAAGCTATGCGGAGTGTTTTATTCTGAATCCGAGCTAGAGTCGGTGTACAAAACTCCTTCTTGGTGAGCTGTGGTTGGGGAGATGCGGATTAACCTGTGAGAAGCCCTATTCCAAGCCTTCTGGTAAATCGGCTTTTCCCTGGTTGAAATACACACGGAGATTGTTAGGGAATGCATGTAAAATCATAATGCATGATTGATGCGTGAAATGTTTAATGTTATGGCTACGGAAAAAAGGTTAGCGTGCCATGATGTGAGATTGAAATTACTCACAAAAAGAGTAGAATCGGTAGTTTGTGCGATAAATGAAGGTTCATTGGTTTTGAGATTCATACTCTATCCTGGAGATAGTGTGAAATGAAGTGACCTAATTACCTGGATGGTGATAATTCAACGGTTCGAGAACTAAAGTTAGTTCTATTGTTGTTCGGGTAACTAGTATGACGTACCCTAACTAAAAGTGATCCAATAATGTATGTGAATAACTACCATAAGCAGCATATCGATGAATGTCTTTGTTCTTTTTCCCCATTGGAGCAAGGTTTTGGATGTCAGTGGACATCATCACAAAAGGTATGTTGTGAGGCGTGAGTATTTTGGGTGAAAAGTAGGGTTTTAGGGGTAAGTTTTACCTCCTATGAGTCTAGGTTAGAACATCAACTGGGATATCCTTTAATATGGTTTGTGTTCACATCTATCTAGGGTAGGCTTTCATTGTGTATAATTACCCTAGAAGGGCGGTGAATTGGATGATTTGGGTAGGTTTATCTTAGGAGTTGGACGTCATGTGGACATCGCGCTAAAACTTGGGTTGAATGATGCTACATGATTCTAGTTGGTTTCATGTTATCCTAAGGTGACACAATCTCAAGTGTCAACTAAGTGCTAGGAAGCACGAAAACTCCTGTGCCACGCCGTTTCCTCGTTTCCCATCCGTTTTGAAAATGGAAACCCTAGGAAACCCCTACGAAACATTTTCGAGCCGTTTCTGCAATTAATGAAAGTTGAAAACTCAAGACCGAATTTTAATTCATTCAAAAAACTAAACTTTCTAATATATTAAAACCCCAATTCATTATTTATATTATTAATAATATTATTATATTATAAAAACTTGTTTTATTCCATTTTATATACTTATATTATTACGATTTAGCAAATATGACACAACTTTCAGACTTCATGAAACTTTATTGTCTT
>CATIWQ010203225.1:0-13239 GCA_949673415.1 Euphorbia schlechtendalii | reverse complement strand
ATCTGATAATTCAAGTTTTCCAAAAAATTAAATCTACAGAGACTCAGTTTATAAAAAGTAATAGAAGATAAAAAACCTCACATTAATTTATTCTGTCTTGTTTTTGGACAATTTGTTTAAACCAAAATATTGAAGCTACTTCTATCTTGGTGAGGGAAAATTATATTAAGGATCAGATCTTGAGGATTTTTGTCATGCATGAATGATATATGTCCTTTATAATTATTTTATGCTATTAATTTCTATTATTTTAATAGTTAATGGAACATAAGTCACTCATGATAAAGATCCTTAGACCCGGTCCCTATTATAATTTGCCCTTAATAAGATGGTGATTTCATCTTACGCTTTGGTTCTACTTAACATTAAAACATTTAAAATAATGTTGACTGTAATATAGACGTCACTGACAGCAGTAATCCATGATTGTCCAGATAGAAAGTGCTAAAATTGTGTTTGTATGACAGCAATTCATACCTAACTTACCTTGAGCAGCTCATTTTTAATGTTATTACGTATTTAATTCATGAAAAGAAGCACGACAATATAGAGATGATAATTCTCTGGAGATCGTAGTCATAAAAAGTTATAAATGTTAGTTACTTTTCTGTGAGAAATTGAGAATAATGCCATGTAGTACTTTCTAACAATGTTTCGCGTCTTGCAGTACAAATTGTCAAATTTTAGATCCATTGTTCATAACAAACAAATTTGAGTCTTTTAGTTGCTAATTGAAACTGAAGTGGCTAATTTGTAAGAAGAATCCAAATTTGAGGGTCGAATGAGTAATTTCTCCGTAAAGAGTTTAAAGATGAGAATGCTGGTCGAATTGCCAAAACCCTAGGTCTCACCTTCTTCCTGCTATCTGTGCCTTTCACTTTCTCATTAGATTTTGGGTTAACTGGACACTGAAAGCACATCGCCACGAATTGAATTAAGTAGCATCAGGTAAGAGGGATCCTTTTAAAGTTATTCATGATTCATTGCATAGAAGTTTCGAATTTACTAGTATTTTCTCTCTTCTTCATGTAAATTCCAAGAAATCCTACTGTTGGGGGCTAGCCATAATTGTATTCCGATGTTATACGAATAGTTCCAAATGCAGGAGAAATTTTTTGTTCTTCATTATTCTTATATTGTTTCCTGCTATTGACTTTTCGATTTTGTTGCTCAGTTTTACTTTAACATGTTGGGTTTTTTTATTGTTGCTAGATTTTGCTTCCTTTTTGTGGAAACTGGAAATGGTTGAGAACTTGAACCATGTTGAACTGCTTCGCTGATTCCTAGACTTCCCTTGTTAAGTTTATAAGCGCTTTGCTTTCATATTTGTTTTGCTTGTATATTTGTTGGCTAGTCCTCTTACGTGGAGTAGGTCGTAGTATCAATTTCTCACTACGCGAAAACCAACCCCTAGAAATTGATAATTCTCAGTCTTAACTAATACCATATCTTCTGCTAATCATTGTGTAATTTCTTTTATCCAAGGTTGATGAGCTTGTAGAAAAGAAGATTCTGAAGATTTAAGTTGTATTGAATGGTTCATTTACTCCATTGAGTGATTTGATATGTTTGTTTAGTCGTGGTTGAATGATTTCTGAATTTGATGTTTTCTTGGTGAGCATGTTTAAATGGTTTTTATATAAGTTGGGGTAGTAAATGGGTATTATTGCCACTTATCCTGGGCAGTGGGGTTAAACTGAAATTTTTTATTCGTAAACAAGTTCTCTTATGAAATGAGTGAACGCTAAAATCTCCAGGAAAAGAAAAATCATTCTTTAACTTTAATGTTATACTTAATTTTTGAAATTTGGCTAGCTTTTAAGATCGATTTGAAGTGACAAGTTTCTATAATCAAGACTGCTGTTAACATGAATATTGAATCTGGTATTCGAAGTTCATACAGAAGGGCAATGCTAATTCCGTTTCTGTTTTCACTTTTTGGCTGCCTTTCAGCATCATTGCCGAACTACTGTAGAATTGACTGAGTTGGTGGTTGCAGGATGACGGGAAGTTTTGCATATAGTAGCCTGGCACCTAAAACGAAGAACCTGGTAGTTGCGAGTGGGCTGTCTGCTTTTGTTTTGGGGGTCTATTACTACTCCATGAAAGCTGTTGGAGGTACAGATGAGTTACAGGTGGCAATAGATAAGTTTGAAAGCCAGAAGAACAAACAAGATGGTTGATGCACCATTTTCTGATGCTGTAAATCAAAACTACAAGTCTTTGGATGGATCTTTTTTTGTCTTGGCAGTTGTACAATTTTTAGTCTGCCGATCTTTGTGGAATAAATGAGCAAGAAAATAAATGAGCTGTTTTCGAATAGTAATTGTATGGTTTCTTCATCAACTGGATTGCATTTTTGCCATATCTATGGATCAAGATAAGCATGTAAAATCACTGTTGTTGGTACATTGATTGAGAGCGTTTTAATATCATTGTTGTTCATTTGCTGATGAGAAGTTTTAATGATAACTTCTGCGTTAGCAATGTCTTGAATATGCAGAGCTTGGTTAGTTAGGCCTGCGGACATTTTAACTTCTGTGTTAGCAATGTCTTGAATGACGATAACTTTGTTGTTGTTGTTGGTTGATTGGGAGCATTTTCAATTCAGTGGTTAGACCCGCGGGTTGGACTTGGTTTTGAATATTTTTTCATGGGTTGGGTTGGGCTCAGGCTAATCATTTTTTAAATAGACCTGGTAAGATTAGGTCCGAACCTGGCTCAGCCCGGGTATAAAAAAAGAGTAATATGGTAAAAGCTATCAACATAAAGTTGATTAAATTGATTTGATAAACTCCTGTCAATCTATTGCTTCATGAGAAAGGTGTACTTTTCTCAAGTTAGTATATCGTCAGGAGACATGTTATAAGTACAAATATAAAAATAAATTAATTTATAAAAAAATATTAATCGAATAACAATTTTAAAATTGTTTGAAAATTGAAACCTAGTCGATTCAATTTCCAGGGGAGTGTAAAGGAATATCAGCTAAAATAGGATTCTTGAGTTGATAAAAAAAAAAGATTCTTGCAATGCAAGACTACTCTGTTCAGTGCATTCCTAGTTAGTTTTATATTCCTATTCAAGCTGGTCTTCCTATTCTGGGAAAATATCTACTTAGGAATACTCTTCTATATATTTGTGTAACAATTGAAAGCTCTAGAAAAATCCCGCCATCTGAAGCTATGCAATCGCTTTCCGTCAACCCTGATTCCGATCCCACTTCTGCTTCCTCTTCTTCTACCACGTCACGGTAAGTCATTCTTTCTTCCTGGACTCTCTTCTGTCGTTCGATTCAACTGATGTTCATTTTGGTTCTTGAAATTCAGGATGACTCCAGAAGAGAGGTTTCGAATTGTGAGGAGTGTAGGTGAAGAGTGCATACAAGAGGATGAACTTTTGAATCTTCTCTCTAATAATCCTCAACCTATTTGTTACGACGGATTCGAGCCTTCTGGGCGAATGCACATTGCTCAGGTACACTTGATTTTTTTTTTCTGTACTGCGAATGTTGAAATAAAGACTTTGATCGCTAACTCTGATTCGTTTTTTCACTTTAACAGGGAGTAATGAAGACAATCAATGTGAACAAACTGACAGCTGCTGGTTGCAAAGTGAAAATTTGGATTGCTGAGTGGTTTGCTCAGCTAAACAGAAAAATGGGGGGTGACTTAAAGAAGATTTAAACTATTGGGGAATATTTTATTGACATATGGAAGGCAGCTGGCATGGATCTCGAGGGTGATAAAGTGGAATTTTTGTGGTCTTCTAAAGAAATCAACGCTAGGGCATCAGAGTACTGGCCTCTTGTTATGGATATAGCTCGTAAGAACAAGCTCCCTAGGATAATGGGGTACTCGGGTAGATTTTGAAACCTCCCAATCCCTGACAACTATGGAATCATATGTAAGCTAAGAAAAAACTGCACCTTTCTGTTTGTTGTAGGTGTGTTCAGATAATGGGTCGTAGTGAGCAAGACGAGTTGACAGCAGCCCAAATTCTTTATCCTTGCATGCAGTGTGCCGACATATTTTTTCTCAAGGTAATTTGTTTTGATTCTGACTTTAAAATTCTTAATGCTTAGTCAACATTTTTCATAGTTACCTTAAGCCTTTCTAGCGGGGCCCCCCCCCCATTATCTATTTGAAGAAGCAGGTCAATTGAATTTTTAAAATTGCCTCTTAATTTGTTTCCATATACAAAAACTAACCTCCCTTAAGCAACTCTCTCCTTATGACCCAAAGGAAACCAGATATGCATAGAAAGAAGAAATCACTGAGCTGTATCAAGTTGGTCAGTGATGGTTACTGGTATTTGAGTTTTGTTCATCTAGACGTTTGAGACAAACAGAATTATTTGGCAGTTGAGTGTGCCACATTCCATATGAATCAGTCAGCTTAAACATAGGTAGTTCAAAATTAGTCTATTGCTCGGCCGTAATTGCTGATTGCTAAGGCTATGTTTGAAAACATTTCAGTCACAATAAAGAAAAAGTTGAATTGAATCGATTTTGTCAAATTTGGAAACTTTTTTAAGTAGAGAAGAATTCATTTAATCTGAGGATGTTAGAATAAAAACAAATCTAGAACTTATGATTGCCGTGATGGAGCAGAAGCGCGGATCATGTGCAATTTGGACACTAGGATTATTAAGGTGCTGAATAAAAATGGAGAGACAGGCCCAATTTTAAATCAATTCTCACACAAATCCGTGCACTTTTGACCCCGATTCGAATTCCTTTATTTATAGCTTGGGCCAATTCCTGTACAAACTCGATGAATTCTTTTCTATTAAAATGATAGGTTCCAAAGTGTGTGGCCTAAGTGTGTGAAAGAATTAGGGCATCATCTATAGTTTGTACTGTAAGCCATATGCTTCGTATGACCTGGATAAGTTTTATCTGCCTTGGAAAGTTCAGTTCAAGGAATTATATAAATGTGTTTAAGTATTCATATTTTTTTGTAATCGCTTGTGAACTTTACTTTCGGATACCTTTGTGTATATCGTGATTTTTGTGGGATTCTGACGTATAGTTTGTTTTTGTTATGGTTGGCATCTGACAGGCTGACATCTGTCAGATGGGCATGGACCAGCGGAAAGTGAATGTACTTGCTAGGGAGTACTGTGATGACATCAAGAGGGAGAACAAACCCGTCATCTTATCTCATCGTATTTTCATAATTCCCTTATTCTCCAACTGAGTTATTGAGTTTGTTCATTTATTTATCTAGACTTTTAATCCCTAGATTTCTGACTCTAGCTGTTGTAAATGCAGACATGTTACCAGGTTTACTGCAAGGCCAAGAAAAGATGTCAAAAAGTGATCCATCTTCCTCTATCTTTATGGAGGATGAAGAGGTACATTTGGTTTTGCACAATTTGGAATCTAAAAATAAGTTTCTAAAATAGCAAACTTGCCTGTTAAATTGTAGCTTTTCAACTATTTAATTTTAAACCGTGGTTCTTTAGGCTGATGTAAATAAGAAGATAAAAAAGGCATACTGTCCTCCAAATACTGTTGAAGGAAATCCTTGTCTTGACTATGTCAAATTCATTATCTTCCCATGGTTTAATGAATTCAAAGTGGAGCGAAGTGAAAAAAATGGCGGAGACAGGTATTTACACCACATTTCCTTGTCTTTTCTTACATTCCTTTATCCGAGTTCAAACCATTGCTTGCAATCTTGCCAATGGTAGCTCTTCACTCTTGTCTGGTCATAATCTGTTATTCCACTCATACAACCTATATCTTGATTTATATGTACTCTTGCACTGAATAGGGTTTTTGCAAGTTTTGAAGAACTTGCTGCTGAATATGGATGTGGTGAACTGCATCCCGCTGATCTGAAACATTCTTTATGTAAAGCCCTGAACAAAATTCTGCAGGTAGTCTTTTTTTTTATTTCTTACGCAACAGTATCTTTGCCAATCATATGTAATCTTGGATTGTGGCACGAACTTGCCAATCATATTTCATATGGTATGATTTTCCAGAATTAGAGGGCAATGTATGAGTTGACTTGCTTATATCTATAGTTAAATCTGGTTAACTTGTGTCTTTGGTCATGGATTTATTGCACCCATATAAAAAAATAATTGGGCATCATCATGCTTAAAAGGAACAAAGCAAGTTTGTCATGTGCTTGCTATTGAATGAGTTGTGTTTTTTCTTTTTGGCATAGATTTGATGATGTAATGCTTTGTGTTTGCTTGTGTTGTAATGGAATGCTTGATAATGACTGCAGCCTGTTCGTGATCATTTCAAAAATGATGCTAATGCTAAGGATCTGTTTAAACGGGTTAAGGTATGAGGCTGTGTGTTCTAATATGTTACTTTGTCCGTTTAGGATTTTTGATTAAGCTGTGACTGTTGATTTGATAATAAAAAAAATCAACATATTCTTTGCCTCATGTTTCTCAAACTGCAATATTTCGAATTTCCAGGTTGCAATTAAAGAGTGTGAAAGCCAGAAGAAGAAACAAGATGCTTGATGCTTCATCTTCTGATCTTTGATATGATGTTGTCGTACAACTTTTAGTCAGTTGATTTTTATGGATATTGAACAAGAAAATAGATGAGCTGAGTTATTCTTCTTGTAATTATATAAACTGGATTGCATTTTTGCCATATCCATGGATGGGGGAGCACGTAATATCGCTGTAGTTGGTGCACATTTTAATATCATTGTTGCTCACTTGTTGATGACAAGTTCTTACAATAACTTACTTAGCTATGTCTTGAATATGAATAAAAGTTGATGGTTTTGTTTAGACAGAGCATGACAAGAGAAGAGGAAAGAGAGAAACATGGAATGATGGAAATGGAAAAACTACAAGCAAGAAATGGAGATTTGTTCAGGCACCATCAAAGACCCACTCAACCTTCCCTGCATTCACTAAAATTAACTTAAGCCAACCTAATTTTTCATATCATGACAGGTGAATTGCCACTAGACCTCACTGTTCTCGTCATTAGTTTTTCCACATTTGTTAATACGTTGAATATTGTAGAATCTCTGTTAATAGTTCAAAAAAATTACATTAATATGTATCGGTGTTTTAAAAAGCGCTAGGCGGGGCCTAGGCGGATTCAATTTTTTTATTATTTTAATATTTAATAATACATAATAATTATTATAATATAAATACTAATAGTCTAATACAATATATTAACAATTCAGTTTAATATATAATAACGTAAAAAACATAAAATAATAAAAAATCGCTCGGTGTTTCAAAAAATCCCGCCTGGGCGGCGCCTAGGCGTCTCCTAGGCCCCGATTTTTAAAACACTGTTTCTTTATGTTATTTTTTTTATTAAAATATTAATTTTTTTAATTAAAAAATCGACCGCCTAGCGCCGCCTGATCCGCCATCCGCCTAACACCGCCTGATTTTACAAAATCGGGGCGGTGTTTTTAAAAATCCCGCCAAGGCCCGATTTTTAAAACACTGATATGTATACGATCTATTTATCCTTTTGATCCTTTGTCCTATTTAATTTGTTACATTTTTTATCCTTTTAGTACATATTATTTGATATATTGCTAAAATAGTTTTTACAACATAAGATCCAAAAAGTTAACTGATTATATACAATAAGGATCGAATGTTATAACAAATGCATACCACAAGGTCAAAATAGGTAATTATTTACATACTAAAAGGAACAAATGAATAAAATCTATGGTAGAAGTATCAAATGAGAAAATTGACTATGCCACGTGTCATGGTTCAAAAAGGTCTTCATACCATATCTATCGGAAATTGCTTGAAATGCCCCTTTTCATGTTTACTATTTAGTAAATGTCCAATGGTCAGATTAATTTATTGTTTACCACTCTTTACATTTTAAATTAATTTAATACCCATATATTCTATCCATTATCACAAAGTGATTTGTGAGATGGTGGTTACTGTTTTTCAAATTTTTTAACATTTATTTTAGATTTTTATGCTAATTAATTAACTGACTTCTTACTTGTTTCAATTTCTTTCCAAATTCATTAGTAGTTTTCTTATATGTTTCAATTTCTTTCCAATTTCACCGTAGTTACGATTTTCAACACAACCTCCAGTTCGATTTCATATATAATCAACAACTGCTTCGCTCGTGTTCATTTTTATTTTCTAGAAAAATATACCATTTTCCAAGGGAATATACAATTTTTCAAAAAAATATACGATTTTCTAACAGAAATATACTGTCTTTCAAAAAAAATATATAATTTTCCCAAATAAATATACCATTTCCAAGAAAAAAATACCTTTAAGCTTGTCATGTCATTTTTTATCTTTGAAGACATTAGAAATATACAATTTTCCCAAAGAAATATACCGTTTCCATAAAAATATACAACATAAATATACTAAAAAATATACAATTTTCCAGAAAATATACTTTTTTTCAAAGGTGGTATACAGTTTTTTAAATGAAATATATGATTTTTCAAAAGAAATATACTATTTTTCAAAAGAAATATATGTTTTTTCAAAAGAAATGTACAATTTTTCAGGATAAATATACCTTTAATTCTGTCATTCCATGTCTTTGAAGAATGAAGAATTTAGAAATATACAAATTTCCAAAATAAATATACTATTTCTAGAAAAAATTTACAGTTTTCCCAAAAAAATATACCATTTTCTAGGAAAAAATAACTTCAACCTTGATGTGCCATCTTTTATACTCGAAGAAATTCTTGGTTTCAATTTTTTTTGCGAAATATATCAATGATGATGTTTGAACCGTTGTTTTCGTTGTAAATCGAAAAAATTGAAACTATAATGAGAGAACAGAAACATATAAGCAATGCAATCGGGAAAAGAAATCAGAAGCTACTGAAATCGGAGAACACAAACTAATATCGAAGAACATAAATGCAATTGTTGTGGAATCAGAGAATGGAAAATGACCATTGGTGAGAACAAAAACTAGAACGGCAATAGTGATTTGGGTGAAAATTACAATTTTTAGAGAGTTAGCGTTTGATTATGTTTAGAAGTTTAAATTACTAATTAATAGGAATTTGATTTGTTTTTGTGTTGGGATATTAATTAAATGAAAATGATATTTAGTGAATTATAAAATTTAATTTACGAAAATCAACCCATATCTACACACACCAAAACAGTGCTCTTGCTCCTTTTTCTAATTCATTAACCAGTGGGTTTGGGCTACTGTGAAGTGGGCTGTACGGCCCCTCTAGTAGTCTTTTTTTTTTCCATTTTAAAACCTAATTTGTTTTCTACCTCAATCTTTTTCTTCTTCCTCCCCGATTCAAACTCTGCCTCCATCTGGATATCTGTGAATGGAGGAGCAAACCCCGCCATCTGAGGCTATGCAATCGCTGTCGGTTGACCCTGAGTCCAACCCTACTTCTGCCTCCTCTTCTTCTACCACGTCACCGTAAGTCATTCTTTCTTCCTCGACTATCTTCTGTTCATTCGATTCAATTGGTCATTTTGATATGGGGCTCATGTTCTTTTCGGTTCTTGAAATCCAGGATGACTCCAGCAGAGAAGTTTCGAATTGTGAGGAGTGTAGGTGAAGAGTGTATACAGGAAGATGAACTTCTGAATCTTCTTACTAAGAAACCTCAACCTATTTGTTACGATGGATTCGAGCCTTCTGGGCGAATGCACATTGCTCAGGTAGTTTTTTACTCTTTTTCTTTACATTTCATGCTTTGTTTATGATTCCGCTGCGAATCTTATTGGATCGCTAATTCCGATTCGCTTTTCCCTTTCACAGGGAGTTATGAAGACCATAAATGTGAATAAACTCACATCTGCAGGTTGCAAAGTGAAAATTTGGATCGCTGATTGGTTTGCGCAGCTAAACAACAAAATGGGGGGTGACTTAAAGAAGATTCAAACGGTTGGGCGCTATTTAATTGAGATATGGAAGGCAGTTGGAATGGATCTCGAGGGTGATAAAGTGGAATTCCTGTGGTCTTCGGAAGAAATCAACGCTAGGGCATCAGAGTACTGGCCTCTTGTTATGGATATAGCTCGTAAGAATAAGCTTCCTAGGATAATGAGGTACCTAAGCAGATATTTGAAAATTTCCGATTTCTGATAACTATGGAATCGTATGTAACCGAAGAAAAAATTGCACCTTTTTATTACATGTAGGTGTGTTCAGATAATGGGTCGTAGTGAGCAAGACGAGTTGACAGCAGCACAAATTCTTTATCCTTGCATGCAGTGTGCCGACATATTTTTTCTCAAGGTAATTTGTTGAGTCTGACTTCAAAAATCATACCGCTCAGGGAAGATTGCAGTATGTATGTCTTAGATTGCTTGAGCCGTTATAGTTTATCCCTAAGAAGCATGGAAACTCGGTTCACATGCCATTTCGGTGTTTCCCATCCTTTTTGGAAAGGGAAACCCTTGAAAAATTTCTACGAGATGTTTCGGGTGTAGTTTTCGCAATTCATGATAGTTGGAAACTCATTTCCTTAAATTTTGGAAACTGTTAAGAAATCGCCTTTTGTTTTGTTTCTTTATAGTAAACTAACCTCCCTTAAGTATCACTTTCCTCATGAACAAAAGGAAACCAGATATGCATGAAAATCATTGAGCTGTATTGAGTTGTTCAGTGTTAGGCACCGGCATTTACATTTAGTGCCATATTTTACCATGTTCCTTATGAGTCAGTCTGCTTAAACATCTTGAGCGCATTCTAAGCTGCTATTCTGTTTTAAGCAATCCAACATGTTGGATTTCCACTTCGTTTTCCCCTTTACTAGTCAAAAATGGTCCGAGTTCAACTCAAAATTGGGTAAGAATACTTGAGAGCTAAAAAGTTATTTGCTCGATTGTAATTGTTGACTTTGCTGACTACTATGTATGTGCTAGTATACTACATCATCTATCCTTTTACTGTAAGTCTGTAACCCATATGCTTCATATGACCTCAACCAGTTATCAACTTATCTGCCTTGGAAAGTTCAAGGAATTATTGCAAAACGCATTATTATGTATTCATATATTTTGTAATCGCTTGTGAACTTTGCTATGGGACATCTTTGTGTATGTTACGGCGTATTGTGATTTTTGTGGAATTCTGATGTGTATTTTTTTTATGGTTGACATCCAACAGGCTGACATCTGTCAGTTGGGCATGGATCAGCGGAAAGTGAATGTACTTGCTAGGGAGTACTGTGATGACATCAAGAGGAAGAACAAACCCATCATTTTATCTCATTGTATTTTCATAACTCCCTTATTCTCAAATTGATTAATTCAGCTTGTTTATTCATTTTCCTTTTAATCCCTGGATTTCTGATTCTAGCTGTTGTGAATGCAGACATGTTACCAGGTTTACAGCAAGGGCAAGAAAAGATGTCAAAAAGTGATCCATCTTCCTCTATCTTTATGGAGGATGAAGAGGTAAATGTAATTTTGTACAATTGGAAATCTAAAAAATAAGTGTCCTAAAATAGCAACTTACTTGTTAAATGGTAGCATTCAAATTTCTTTTTAATTATCTAATTTTAAACAGTGGTATTTTAGGCTGAAGTAAATGTTAAGATAAAAAAGGCATACTGTCCTCCAAATGTTGTTGAAGGAAATCCTTGTCTCGACTATGTTAAATTTATTATCTTCCCATGGTTTAATGAATTCAAAGTGGAGCGAAGTGAAGACAATGGCGGAGACAGGTATTTACACCGCATTTCTTTGTCTTTCTTCATATCCTTTTCTCTGAGTTCAAATCTTTGCTTTTGTTTTAAATGTATAGTAGTCCTTCACTCTTGTTCGGCCATATTTTGTGATTCAGCTCGTACAACCTATATCTTGATTTATATGTAAGCTTGCACTGAATAGGGTTTATACAAGTTTTGAGGAACTTGTTGCTGAATATGAAAGTAATAAATTGCATCCAGCTGATCTGAAACCTTCTTTATCTAAAGCGCTGAACAAAATACTGCAGGTAAGTCTTTCTATCCCTTATGTTACATATCTTTTGTCAATCATTTGTTATCGTGGAGTGTGGCATGAACTTGACATATTTGTTTCCAAATTTTTTGTAAAGTTGAAAAGAGGCATTGTCTGATTTTGCCAGTTCAACTAACTGGGAACAGTTGTCAGAAAAAGTTTTCTTTTTTTTCAAGTGCTATTGCTTCTGGTTCTTTTATTTGAACAAATCCTGCTATGTATATTTGTGTTTAGGTGAAATCCTTGTTGCCTTGTCATGGTTAGCATTTCTGCATTATTCACTTGTTAATGGAGTTATCTTAGATGACTCTTTCCAATTAATCGATACCAATCTGTACTGTTTTGGGATGAAGAGTAAGCTTCTTCTATAGCAGGTGATGCTGATAAAGTTGGTACGCAGAAAATGATCATCTTTCTCGATGATGAGATTACTGCACTGTCATTGTTTAGCCAATTCATATGGTATTATTTTCAGAAATTAGAGGGCAATGTATCAACTCATATCTCTAGTTAAAGCTGGTTATAGCTTGTGTCTCGTGTGTGTTTATTGCACCCATATGAAAAAATATTAATTTCGGTATCATCCTGCTCAAACGGAACAAAGCAAGTTTGTTATGTGCTTGCTATTATATTAGTTGTGCTTTATCTTTTTTATTATAGATATGATGTTGTAATGGTTTGTGGTTTTTTGTGTTGTAATGTAATGCTTGATAATGAATGCAGCCCGTACGTGATCATTTCAAAAATGATGCTAATGCCAAGGATCTGTTGAAACGGGTTAAGGTATGTGGCTGCTTTGTTACTTTGTACAATTAGTATGTGATTGAGCTGAGACTGAGGAGATTCTTAATTTGTTTAGGTTTGGGATAAAAGTGAATTAAAAGAACTTATGCTTGTTTTTGTATTTATATTTTATGTGATGCGATACTGCAGTTGTGCTAGTAATATATGGTAAAATAGAACATTTTGGGAACTTCGTGCACAATATGTGCTTCAATTTTCGTAATTATGCAATGATCATTTATTGCAATTAAAATTTGGAGAGTACGGGGTACGGCCCTTCTCTAGACTCTGCGTGAGTGCTGGATGCTATGATAACGAATGAATAGGCATGAATATATATGTTGATATATGTTTTGTTATTTTGATTGTTCTTTGTATAATGCTTTCTGATATGCGATGCAGGGTTATAGAGTAACCAGATGATGTGGCTGAGTTGGTTCCTCTTTGAGTTTGCAGTCTACAACGGTATTGGATATTTAATTTGACAGACTTGAGCTGAAATTTAGCCTTTTG